>JAVQKC010064244.1:0-61509 GCA_036025475.1 Philypnodon macrostomus
ATCAAAAAAGTGATTAAGGTGCCCATTGGTAATAGTTGTAGCAGACGTACAGGGCAGACGTACGGGGCGACGTATGGGTCAGACGTACGGGGCAGACGTACGGGGCAGACGTACGGGGCGACGTACGGGTCAGATGTACGGGGCAGACGTACGGGGCAGACGTATGGGGTCGTTTTCGCCGATATACACTTTGCTGTCGGGGACGACAGCACAGGCCTTGTTTGTTTTAAGCTAATTCCCAGAACACTATGACAGCAATGCATGGAAACAGGAACTCAGTGCTGTGAACGGTGAACAAAAGTGAATGGCGCCATTAACACAACAATTGATAGACTTACAGTGACAGCTACTGTCACAGTTACTAGTGTAACTTACAGTTAGTGATCTTTCCTTTTTTGTTGTGGAATAATGCTCTTTGAATACCAACTGGTCAGGCAGCATACTAGAGCTGCAGCTACGGGCTAAATGTGGTTCACATATCAGCTACATCCAGGCTTAAGCTCTCTGAAAACTGGTAGCAGACACACACACACACACACACACACACGCATGCATGCATATAAAACCTTCAAAGGAGCTCATTTAATCTCGAGCTGTTTATGAGTGGAGCATATTGACTTAATGGTGTAATAAAAGATCAATGGGCCCCCCACTTAAAAACAAAACAATCTCAGCTCCCACAGGAGGAGAGCCATGCATAAATCCAAACTGTGATGGGATGTGGCAGCATGCAAAGATAAGACACTGGAATGGGACAGCGTGTATGGTGAGATATGATGATGGGTTCAATTTATCACCGCGACAAGTCGTTGGCATCAGGGCTAAGAGGGCTGGCAAATGATTCAGTGAAAACGATATGATTGATAGGTTTGACAAGTTTGCTTAAAGGTCTGGTGTGTTTAAAGTGTATGTTCGTGCATGTGCCGACCACATTTCCATAGCCACAAATGGTATGGGTCCCTTCTGCTTTTTGACTCTCACCAAAAACCTAAATCATATGCTATCTGATCACAGAATAGGATTGACAGAGCAGGAGAGTAAGCATTTCCACATTTTAATAAGAAATTCACTAAAACTACTGAAAAGGCACTAACTTCTTTTCAGCATAATGTATATTTTGCCATTTATTTAATTGTCCTTGATTTCTTTAAACCTGATTTGTCAGTGTGTGTCAAGATTCAACTGGATTCAGCTCAATTAACCTAATGCACTTCATTAGCATAGAGACGCCCAATGGAATCACAGCCAGATGTCAGGAAAGGAGCATACCGGATTGGCTTGACGGTTCAACTGCTGGAGCCAATCACATTGTTTAGTTCGGACTGCGTGATTGGCAGGAGTCACGGCAAAGACCTCCCCTGGTCCTTAGTTGCCATAGGTGATGTAAACCTGCCACAGCTGCCCTAAAGACAAACTTGTCTAACACATTTTGCTTTTTTAGTTTTACCAGTAGCTGATTACAAGGCCAAATAGAAGGAAAATTAAATAGAACATATATAGATATAAAGTTGTGCACCCTGTAAAGCTTCAAGCGCGTTGAGTAAAAATGTCCTCGAAGTCTTTCATTTAAAATGTAACCAAGAACTGTATGCCACCACATGTTGAGCCAGCACGGTGGGTGGAGTAGGGTTAGAGTTTAGTATCTTTTCTGCTGCAGAGACATGGCTTTGCTTGGCTCATAGAAGAAAGGCAGTGGTTACAACCAACGCCACATGGTGTGGGTAGCCACATACATAACAATCCAATGCGACCAATAGAACCAGTCTGGCCTTTTTCACTGTCCTATTAATGGCCTTAAAGGAATGGTATTATCAATTTATGGCAGGCATTCACATGGGGACATACTCTCAGCAGAAGCTAAAAAGCTTTCAAGAACGTTATGTCATTTCCAAATGTCATATTCAAACTTCTGGCTCTTCCCCTAAACCAATAATAATCAGCTTTTGAAACTTTGGAAGATCAAAGACCTCATTGCATTTACAGGATTATCATCTCTTCAATTGGACAGTAATGAGAGACTAAAACAATGTGCTTTTCCCTTCTACATCTTCATTGGTGTTTTTGGTAGGAAGTTAGCATCTACAGATCATAGTTCTAGTGATTAGAGGTTAGTGTATGGGCTGGTGTTTGCAGCTGTGGTCATTACAACTGCACTGATTAGGCACCCACAGGGGGTCCGGATGACTGGGCATTTATCTACAGCCAACAGACGCAATTAAAATTCCCTTCTCAAAGTCGGGACTGTGCCGGAACCCCAAAAATAGTCCTGAGCCCCATGACCCCCACCTCCTCTTTCTCTGTCTTTCAAGACTGCCTCCAAATCCGTGTGGCTCTGGGCTCAAAGTGTCGGCTTCATTTGCACTTTTTCCTCTCTTGTACTGGACCCCTTTAAATCAGAGCCCTCCTTCCCAGTTTGTCTCTTCCAGAGTGACTCTTCTGAGCTCAACACTATGCTAATCATCAAGACTAAGCATTTCGGCAAAGAACTATACTTCATTGTACATATCCAGGCAGGTTTTTAACTAGGCATTATAGTCCTGTCTAAACCATTAGAAAACAGAGGCTTCTATACAGAATAAAGTTGAGTTGTTTTTAAAATAGCTGTTGGTTTTACAGGCAAGATAGCATATGGGCATTTGGGCCATGCATAAGAACACGTTCTCCTATTCCAACAAGTAGGATGTGTGCTTTACAGACTCAAATAAAAGTTAAGGTATATAGATCCCAGAAGGGTCCTAAAAAGTAGAATTTCTTTGATACAGAAAAAAAAATCCACCTAGGATATTTACCCTCACATCTGTGGAGCTAGTGGGGGATTTAGTTAGTCTGCACTCCCCCCTGTCGCCCGGATCTGAGCCCTTGTGACAGGAGGAAAGACTTCAAGGGTAAATAAAGTGTTTTCTCAAGTTGTGCCAAATCCAAGGGAGAGAGGAGGCTGTCAGACAAACAGGAAGACCGATCTGTGAATATCCAAGAAAAGAACCAATAAAGAGGCGACAGAAGGGGACAGACGAACGAAGAAAAAAGTTTGGTCTAAAAAAAAACGTGTGTGGTTGAGGGCTAAAGCAAAAAGACATCATGCACAAGTGACAGAGTTCCCTAAGCTACTGGCAGATCGAGCCGGTACAGACAGATGGCTGCCCAGTGGAGTGTCTTCATACCAGCAGACCAGTCCTGCTGCTCGAGGCCTACAGCTCTTAACCCTGTGGGAGCAGATAACAGACTCAGTGGTGTGGAAAAGGGACATGCATGACATAATCGCACTTTAAAAGATAGGGACTTGTAAAAACAATTGCATCCTGCTATGGTAAAGTGGACTAAACTGGGCTGGGCAGTCGTTAAAAATAAAAACAATTGTGTGATTTCTATGGGTTTTTATAATGTTAACAAGCAATTAAGAGGCCCCACCTCAAAACCATGACAAATATGGGAAGTGTCTGTTTATATTTGTCTGGATTTGTAAAGGATGTTTTTGGCAATTAAAAAAAAAACCCTAAAACTACATTCTTCTTTGGCATCATATTGGTCTGATGTGTTCAGGGCCGGGAGTAATTAGGTGTTTCAGGTTTGAGTCTAATCAGGCAATGTATGTGCTTAGAGGCTGTCAAATATACCTGACTTCCCAATTTCAATCCAAAATGTCTGACTTCCTGTTTGTTGTAGGATGGGGCCACAACAATTTTGTCACGATGTGGAGAATCACTGTACCAAGTTGCATTGCTCTCTGCCAAAGTAAGTTTGTCCAGAGACCCATAGGGGTCAAAAACATGGGGGCACTATTGAGGCATTCTTTAGTTGACTAATTTGATCTAACTTGCACATAGACCCTTCCACGATTGATGCATGTAACTAAGCTGCACATGCATCTTGTGCTTGTTCTAAAGAGCGTTATTTTCTATTCATCTAAAAACATTTAATACTAAGTTTTGGGACAGCCAAAATAAATGGTTGTTGTCGATACATTTGTTAAAAAATTGCTTCAAGATCTGAGTATTCAATCTGAGAATACACTGACCAACTATTGTGATCTAAGCACTTCTCCAGTGAAACCTAAAACTCAAGAAACCAATTTTATTTAGCTTTTAGCTCAATGATAATATTTTATGGTAAATGATACATCAAATAAAACCGCTGAATGTTGCATATGTTCTCCTACCAGACTCTGACATTACCTGCATGTAGATGATATGTTGTCAGTTGCCCGGCTCAGCTAGGGTGAAGGGAAGTAACAAAATTGTATTTTACTTTTTAGATTATGCCATTTACCTATAGACAATGTAATTTTAGGGAAATTTAATAAATCTGCCAAAAACATCTAGACAAATCACAAAGTCAAATAGACCCTTCTCATTTTTGTCATGGTTGGGGCGTGGCCTCTTATTTGCTCATTAACAATATAAAAACCCTTAGAATTCAAGCAAACAATGTCTGAATAAGGTGCCTGTTGGTGACATAGCATTTGGGGCAGACGTATGGGGCTGTTTTGCCGATATTCACCTTGCTGTTGGGGACGACAGCATGGGCCTGGTTTTATTTCAGATCATATCAATCCCACAGACAATGTGCAAGTTACGCGAGTTTATCTAGAGCAGCAGTCTGTATTCTTATCTTTATCTCTTATAGATCACTTCCTTGTTGTGAGCTCAACACTCCTCACACACTCAATTTAACTGAGCCTTGAAGACATCACACGGAGGATGAGAGCGTGAAATTCCCACGGGACAGTGATGCTCCCGAGCTGAGGAGTAATCCCTGTCATCCATCCCAGAACCTGGTCGCTGCCCGCCGTGCTCCCATCCCTCTTTGTCGGAATCTCTCCCTAGCAACCAAACATTGCCGTGGTGATTGGACCAGCGTACCAGCCGTTACTATAGCTACTGGAAGCTCCCATTCCCTAGCTGTAACCCCCTCCATGTTTTTCCTCTTTATGCTTCTCCTCATGGCCTTGTCTTTTTTACTTAATCTTACCTCTCATTTGTCTTTTGATCCCTCTTCTTGACTGCTTTTCTCTGACAATAAAACAGTGGTGTAGAGCAATATCATGTTATTAACTACAGCTTGAGTGAAAAGGGGCTAATGGCAAAGATGCTGCAATTTACAAGAGCTGTGCTGAGAAACTGTCACAACATACAGTCAAACTAACATGTCTAAATAAATGGCCGATATTTAAGCAATATATTCTATGAAAAAATGTGCTTTGAAAAAATAAAGCCCACTGAGAGCAATCTGGGAAATGCATGCAACAAGACACATCTCACCGTGTTGATTCTTTTCTAAGATGTTGTTTCTTGATATATGACAGATATATATGACATACATATGTTTAGCAAACCCTAATGTTTTTAAGGGACTAACATTTTCACATTCACAACATAGCAACCAACTTACAAACTTCACTTTATGTGATTTCATGAACAGAAAACGCTAAAAGGATAGCAGCTAGCATGATTTGTAGTATATTTATAAGGCCCAACTGAGTGATGTCTTGTTGCTCTAAATTATATCACATGCAGAAATAGGGGTAGTAAAAATGCCCAAAAGCCCAAGAGCAATTATCTTTTTTATTTATGTGATTTATGAGTTTTCGTCTGTGAATATTTGAGCTCTTGCCACTGACAGGCCACACCACTCCTGTTGGACTCAGAAAGTGCCAATTAGACTTGGTACAGCGGGTAAATGCGGTCACTATGTCATTAGGGCAGTATGCATGAGTCGACTGTATTGCCTGTAATATAACACCACATCCATCCATCTAGAGCCCAAAGCAACACAGAAGTGCTGTGGCATCCTTCGCGTTCTCTGTCTGGAGCTGATGCATCAGTCTCTAAACTGCTGCTGGCTTCTGTCTACAGCTTTCCACTGACTTCTTGGAGCTGATTGCATGGCTCTTTCTTCATACTATAATCAGCTGCTGTATAATGGGTTCAAATTAGAGGTTAAATACACATGATTAGTGATTAGTGCTGTGTTTTCTTCAACGACTAATGCATGATAATGTGGCAGCAAGAACACACTGGCTTTAAAAAGTGCCCGAGGGGAATTCTAGATGTCATATTAAAATCTTAGTATTTTAAGTAACTACTATACTGCCACAGCAAGACTAGCATACGTTAAATGTTTATACTGTAGATTGTGAACTATTTGAAGACACACGCAAATTGGAATCTGGTGTATGCCAAATCTGTAAAAATAAATAAATAAATAAATAAATAAAAGCAAAGAAAAAGAAATATGTGTCTGGTCACTGGTGTATACAATATGGAAATATTCCAAGTAGGCCTACAAAATCTATAATATTATATTTTTATTATTTATATTCTAACAAAAAACATTGGAGAAACAGCCTTTCTGGGCAAGTATAAGCCTGTCATCCTGAAGCTGACAACAATGCTGATTTTGTGAGAAAGATGCGTAGCTAAGAAACAAATCACAGTTGAAACACTCTCCAATCACACAGTTCATAGAAATGTCGAACAGAAAAAGCTATCAGCTCCTCACTAAAGTCATGTCTGCTCAAATTGCAAAATACAAGTTAGCTATTAGTGTCAAAATCTTTTGCCCCCCTCCATGCTATGCCATCCTGTCCCAAGATGAGAAATTGATTTCATGCTTGGATAACTGTCATGAGGAAAGAAAACAGAAAAAGTATGGGGTGAAAAATAGAGGGGAAATGACAAAGGGGAGAAAATGGAAGAATAAATAAATTGAATGTCATGGACTAGATTGCTGCACTTTTACTCTGCATTCTACAAAAGTGAATAGCCTGAACATTAAAACCCCATAAACAAAAACTCAGTATGGACTGAGTTGCTCAAGTTCAATAGATCATGCAACATGTTTAGTGTTTGAAGAGGTCACAGGCTGAACAATACGAGCTTTAGAAAACTGCTGTCTGCGCAGAGGCCTGGTACAGGACAGCATAATATGGGCAGGGATGTGGCAGAATGTAGACAAACAATAGTTTCCCAATGGCCTCATGGGATGTATAGGCTTGGGGAGAGTACTCTGGAAAAAGAAAGATGGACTTGCTCAATAGGTGCAATACAATGCCCACTGACAATGTATCATATTATTCAGCGAAAGTATAGCTACAGATCCAAATCAGCTTGATATAAATTGAAAGGGATGATGTAATGTTTAAACGACACAAACACCACCCCACCCCCTTCTTTTCCCTCGCTTCCTGTGTTCACCCCCCTTTTTCTCTGGGGCATGAAATCGAGCCTTCCCATTGGTCAAAAGAACCATAGAGATGCTTAGAATATCCACCAACCAGGGCCCAGGTGCCCCTTCACGCCGTTACCACAGCAACCCCTCACAACCACGGCGTGTCTACAGGCGTGCACATTGGGGATGCATGAGTGCGACAGCATACACGTGCACTACAGGGTTGTGTTTTCATGTGTCTGATGGCTACACATAGGGAACATGTTACAACAACCCTCGGGTGAATAGTCTTCGTGAATAGTTTATCTGTCGAAGGTTAAAGAGCTTATTCTCACAAAAACAACAAAGTGAAAGAACTAATTCTGAAGATTCTGTGCTCAAGGCCAGATATGTGTACTGCTGTGCGAAGGCATATAATAGTTATTTTGTAATCTGAAATCAAGGTACTCATAACTGTAACCACTTCCATGTAAGGGTGGGTGATAAAAAAATAAATCACAATTTTATTAAGCCAAAATTATGATTCATACAATCTTTTGAACTACAAATTAATAACGGAAATGGAGTTATATAAAATTTTTTGGGAAGAACTGTTGAAAAAACATAATTTACATAGCTTTTACAGCACTTTCTGCATCGTCTCAAACCTCCTGTGTCGTTTGTTTGTATATAAACCTGTATTGCTCAAAACACAATAATGCACCAAAGTCAATGTTGTCATACATTTTTATATACAAGGTTCTAATAACATCAATCCAAATATTACACTCTGCACATTATGTTTTGTTTACGTTTATTCTTGTCTATTTTAGGTGTAGTTTGTGGACAAAATCACAGTATAACGTAAAAACATATAAAATATTTAAACAAATGTAATCAAATTTAATCATTAGAGATATTAATGAAATGATTTGCACCTCGAAAGTGGAGGAACTCAACCCAAATATTTCACCCCTACATCCTACAAAAGTATTCCTTTCAGGGTTGTAGCAAATTATATGCCTTCTAGTGAATAGGGATGGGATAAAATATCCATATTCCAATATATGGTGATAAAATATTGGAATTAATAATATTTTAGTTCACTAAATTCAAATCAAGTCAGTTTTTAAATATATATTTTTTTTATTTTGAGAAAGTAGACTTGTTTATGAGATTCTCTGTTCTAATTATTAAATTACCTGTATTTCCAGAAAAAAAAAAAAAATTATCCCTTCATTGGAAAACTGGATCGTAGGTCATCATGTGCAATATATCAATTATTGCAGTATCACCATATTGCGATATCGGTATCGTTAGCCATGTATCGTCTCGAATCGTGTGGTACCCTGTGATTCCCAGCCCCAGTGATTAGTATATCATTTTTGGCAGAGGTACGCTAGATGCTTTTTCGAACACCACCCTCTCCATTAATTCATGGGACTGGCACAAAGAGTACATTGGCTTGTGAAGTCTTTTGACTGGTATAGTACAAAAAAAAAAAAATCATGCTAACATTACAAGTACACAGTCTATTTAATGCACTAATATTGTCTAGTGTCAAGCTTGTTGAACTGAGCACTAAGTACATGGTTTTCAGTTCCCTGCATAATGGGGAAAGTAATTTGATTGATGTTTGTTGATTTATAAAACAATCAATTGTAACAGTCAATATTTCATTAAAAGTGGCCAATAAATTATAAGTAGCTATAAAAGAAAAGCCTGCATCGGATGGGTGGAAAAAAGTATGTGAACCTTTGGATTTAATAACTGGTGGACCCTCCTTTGGAGCAATAACCCCAACTGAACGTTTCCTGAATTTTGGACCATTCCTCTTTACAAAACTGTTTCAGTGCAGCAATAATCTCGAGATGTCGAATGGCTCTCTTGAGGTCATGCCACAGCATCTCAATCGGGTTGAGGTCAGGACCCGATTGAGGTCCTGACCTCAATCGGGTTGAGGTCAGGACATTCTGTTGATTTACTTCTATGCTTTGGGTCGTTGTCCTGTTACACCCATCCTCTGTTGAGCTTCAGTTGGCGGACAGATGGAAGTATTCTTGCAAAATTTCTTGATAAACCTGGGAATTCCTTTTTCCGTCCATTTGACAGCAATCTGCCCAGGTAGCGAAGCAGTCCCAAACCATGATACCCCTCCACCATATTTCATAGTTGGGATGAGGTTTTGATGTTGGTGTGCTGTGCCTTTTTGTCTCCACACAGCATTGTGCGTTTCTTCCAAACAACTCAATTTTGGTTTCATCGGTCCACAGCTGCTCTTTTGCAAACTTCAAAAGTGCAGCAATGTTTTTTTGGACAACAGTGGCTTCCTCTGTGGTGTCCTCCCATGAACTCTATTCTTGTTTAATATTTTACTTATTGTAGATTTGTCAGAGATTTCTTTAACTGACAGTAGCTCACACTCTAGGATTCTTCTTCACCTCATTGAGCATTCTGCACTGTGCCCTTACAGTCATCTTTACAGGACGACTATGCCTAGAGACAGGCTGTCTTACCGTGGACACATGAACATCAAGCCTTTCAGAGATACTTTTGTAATCCTTTCCAGATTTATGCAAGTCAACAATTCTTGACCGTAGGTCTTCTGAGAGCTCCTTTGTGCGAGTCATAGTTCACATCAGGCAATGCTTCTTAAGAGCAGCAATCTCAAAACTGGTGTGGGTTTTTTATAGGGCTTTAACCAACTCATCCAATCTCTTCACATTGTTTGGACTCTAGGTTGGCTTCAATTAGCCAGTAGACTAGGGGTTCACATTCTTTCTCCACCCTGCACTGTGAATGTTTACATGTTGTGTTCAATAAAAAAAACATGAACATATAATTTGTGTGCAGTATTAGTTTAAGCAGACTGACTTAGATGAAGATCAGAACACATTTTATGACCAATTTATGCAGAAATCCCAAAGGGTTCAGATTCTTTCCACTGTATGTACCGTGGCTGTGCCACTCTTGACTTTGGGAATGGCTAGTATAGACTATAGGGAATATCCCCTCTGAGCTGAAAGTGCAGTAACAAGCTGCCATAGCGAGAGCCCAAGCCCCCTGCAAGGTACCTCTGATCCACATGTCCCCACTATGGGCCAGTAGCACTCAACATGTTTAAGCAGAATGGATGAACTAGGGAGGCAGTAAATCTATCATTGGGTAAGAGAGGGTATAGAGTAGTGCGCGTAAGGAAGACAGATTACTACAAGAATCCCATCTTCTCCCAGCTCAAAACACTAGCTGCTTTAATGACTAGAACCAGTGAGGTTTACCCTTTGGCTCATTAAATGTGTTTATGTGTTCATGTGTTCAGATGCAGATTCTTACCAGTGCAGGTGAAACACTTGACGTGAAAGTGGGTCTCTTGTACTCGCACAACTTCTCCTTTGCATACTTCTCGACACCGCTGGCATCGGATTGTTCCTGAGGTGCGATCACTACCCATCGAACCTTAATGATAGACACATTTTAATAATTATTTTTTAAATAATATGAAAAGTAGCCATTACAACAACAACAAATATCCCTCAAATGCTTACCTTGACCTGGCGGTAGAATATGGAAAAAATATTTTTATTGCAATATTTAAAAAAAGGATTTGTTAAATCTTATGAATATTCAACATAATGTATTTTCCGCACTATAGGGCGTACTGGATTATAAGGCGTACTGTCACTGAATGGTCTATTTTCTAACTTTTTTCATATATAAGGCGCACCGGACCAGTCAGACAATTCAGTCAGTCAAACTTTATTAAACGCGTTCACAATAACTCTCAACATCACATTGCATTATAATATTTAGATTTCTGTTGGCACGAAATGTCTAAGTAGGGATTGCTGTACTATTCATACACAGTAACAGTAGTGTGTGGCTTAGGGGTGGGCGATATGGCCATAAAAATCTAATTGTGATATGAAGTTATGAGAATCGGCATAATCTGAGAAGATTGTTGAATGGTGATACAGTGTATTTATTTATGCTCTGCTCTTCACTGTCATTTTTACTGAAACAATGCCAGTGTTCGTATTAATTAAAAAAACATAGTATTAAGTATTATGGTTTGGATTGGATGTACATAGAATGTGTAGTTAAAGGTTTACTGAAGACACTGACAGCAGTAGTTTACTGTGTAAGACTAAAAATACAAAGTAAACCAAAATTGTGAAAAAATATAAAATAATAAAATATTAAAATTGTGATATTATATTTTTACCATATCGCCCACCCCTAGTGTGACTCTATTAAGACTCAGCATGTTCGGTCTGACACCTATACAGTGGACAAACTCCAGGCTTTTTTTTTTTTTCATACACTCGTAAGCCCTGACACACTGCTGTGCTGGGTTTGAAACTGGATGGCTCTTCATACTTCATTATGCATTAGCATCACATACGAGAGACTCCTGTGAGTCGGCTATTTCATATTCATATTGTCACAACAGCAGGTTCACACATATAGCCATACCTGTAATGGCAAGAAATGCTAAAGGTCACAATTATTATCAGTAATTATTTATAGACTTCACTGCAATTGTAGGCTATTTAAAAGTGATTCTACCAAATGGCAAACTGTCCATGACTTTTGAAATATATGTATACATGGGTATAAGGGTTGATGTCTACCTCAAATACTTTGTAACGTACTGAAAGCAGCACTAGACTGTCGTGACATACAGTAGCTACTGACTCTTTCTTTGAATAAATCCTAAAGGATCCACAGCACTTAAAAGACTGGCAGCAGAGTTCCATTCCCCAATATGCATGTGGCTGTTGAAGCACACAGTATATGCAGCTTTACTTGTTTATTTTCCTGTTGCAATATGCCCGTGGGTGCTGGAAATATGCACTCCTACTTTCAAATCCCTGACACTCCACTTCATTGTTTGGCCCACAATGTTGGCAGCTCCACATGGACCCACTGCCCTATCCGATAAGTGCCTGGCCAGTGGTCAAAATAATGACACTCCCTTCCTCAAGATTATGAGAGGTGAAAGGGACTAATGTTTAGGCCATCAACCAAATGAGCAACTCTGATCTCAACAAGGGTGAATGGGAGATAAGGTCAACTAATGGTGCACAAAAGCTTTTGTCAGGACTTAATGAAAATCTAGGGCATTTGCTCAAACTCAATCTGATCTGAAAAAAAAAAAAAACATTATTCCTCACATAAGTTCTATGTTATAGTTAGTAACGCCATTGTTAAATTCAGTCCATACATAACCAGTATCGAACAATAGAAAATACTAACATGTATTACACATTTGAAGGGATATATAAAATCTATTTGTAAACAAATGATTCACTTACTGTATATTTAGACCACATACTAAATCCCACAAATATAATGTACAATAGATTTCTTTTTTTATGGCTACCTCAACTCTCATCTATAGTCACCATTATTATCTGCTGCATGTCACTAAAAGTCAGAGGTAAGCAATCTCGGGAGTCAAACAGTTACGTAACTCCAATTATCAAATTGTGCTTGGCGTTCATTCACACTGAACATGGGCTTTGCTCACGAAACCTATTACAGAGCACTTGAAACAGTCAAAATCCTTTCCCTATGGTGAACTGTTAAGTCATTCTCCTAATGATAGCCGCTGGATTACAGGTGTTATCCACTGACTCCGAATAAGCAGCGGACATCCCTTGAGAGCAGCGTCGGGAGCAGACAGGTGATAAGAACAGGTCCGGGGTCAGAGAGCGTCCCGAGGGAGAAACAGCGGACTGCTATTCCTTCTCCTGACAGGACAGCCCTGCGGAGGAACACACTGAGAGCCCTGTTACAAGGCATGCTGGGAGATCAGAGGTGACAAATGAAAGGAGCCACGAGTGGAACAACGAATCACTTTGAATCAATGGAAACAACCACCAAGCCTTGTGATACTTGTTTTACTATGTACAGTGTTCGCAAAAGTTTTGATCTCGATCAGCATTTATTCTATTTTATTGAATTACAGCCTAGAATTTAAATTTAAGACATTTATATCTGTGGATTTACATTCCAACACACTTCATTGTGAAGAAAACATAAAGACACATGCTTTATAGTGGCTAGTCTAAAAACTGTTCAAGCTAAAAGTTGGAGGATTTTGCTGGTGTAACAGCAAAAGTCATTTCTGGGAGAAAATAATAATAAAAAAAAAACACCACAACTTTTTAGTAGCACTATCATCCAACATTACATTAATTCTATCCAACCTTTCAGCCAATCAGTGTTTTTCATGATGGCCAATTCTACACTCATCTGACCACCCACCTCATTTGTTTCCTCATGTTTGCATTGATCATGGTTTTTGGCCTCCCCAAATACTTCCCAAATATCAATTTATATTTCAGGTTGTATGGCATGCTATGACAAAACAAGAACAAAAAAATTAACAGGGTGAATACTTCTGCAAGCCACTATTTTTCCCTCACCAGTCATTCAGTGTTTTTTAATTGAATACATAACCAGTTTTCTCGATGAAAAACAGGACTCTTCTGTCCACACCCTCCATTTCCTCTGTGTCCATCTCTGTCAAGACCTTGGACAAGTGCATTCATCAGAGCTATGATACCATCCGATGGTATCACAAACATACTGTCACTCCCGGGTGAGAGAGATGGGTCAAACTGCCACTGACAGCCAGGATGATCATTCAATCCTTTCACAAGCCAAGGTCATAACGAGAACGCCTTCAAGACACAGTGTACAATGTAGCCACAGTGTTGCAGCATTCAGGCTAAATGTACTGATGGTTTTAAAAAGATTACTGTGAGGATAAAGTAGTTTATTTCAGGAGGGCTGACAAGACACAAGACTTGTATTTGTTGTGCATTTACAAACCAGCTATTAATTGTGAGGTATATGAAAATTCAACTGTGCAACCCAGAATGATTTTGTGGGTCTTCGTCTCACCACCCTTTGTTCTTGTGTGTTATTGAACTGAGGCGTCTGGCAGAGCGAGTGATAAATTGTGTTTGGCTCTGGGGTGAAGCACTCACCAGATGAGGCAACGGAGAACACTATCGTATAGGATTTGGCTCCCATCCTTGTCTACCTGTGTTCACACTCCCACCCACTCAGACTGACATTGGAGACGAATCATACACTGTCCCCCTTGTTCAAAATATCTCCATCTAAAAGTTGACTTTTTTCTCTCTATCAGGCTATGCAGTGGATAAACAATGTCAATAAGTCAAAGTGCTTTACATTTGAGTGCATTATTTATTTGCCAATAAGAAACTGGTGGTGGTAGTTAGCTCTGTTGCCATAGCTGCACTGGGACAGACTGGAAGAAACATGGCAGCCACATCGCACCACAACCTCTTCAACCACCACGGTAATCACACAGCATACTCATAGGAAAGAACGCCG
Source organism: Philypnodon macrostomus (assembly GCA_036025475.1). Classification (NCBI taxonomy): domain Eukaryota; kingdom Metazoa; phylum Chordata; class Actinopteri; order Gobiiformes; family Eleotridae; genus Philypnodon; species Philypnodon macrostomus. The sequence goes on from JAVQKC010064244.1 coordinate 14,518, forward strand.
TGCTGAAGGCAACAGTGCAATGAACTGGTTGGAGCATTTATCAAACAACAACTTCCCAATAGGCATCACCTGAGCCACTGCCGCTCCAGATATAGATAATCTCATGCTAGCATGATTAAGCATCACTGTGTTATGATCTTAATTTACAACCACTGCAATCTCATCTTTAAAAGAGAATAATTCAGCTTTTGCTTATCTAGGGAATTCAGCAAGATAAATAAATACAGCCCGAACATTGTGATAAATGTCTGAATGTGAGCCTGGTGTTTATACGGGAAAACCCTACAATAGAGGGAGTGAGGTGTCAGTGCTGTCTGTCTGTGATGTATTGGTCTGCAGATTCTCCTCTAGTCCCTGAGCTCAATGATCACTATATTGATCAACATGTGTTTTACCACTCCCCTGGAACCTACCGACTGTACAAACTAAGCAGCGGAGAAAATAAATCTACTGAATGAAGCTAAAATGTGTCCATTTGTCTCAATACATTATCACATCATCAGTGGGATAAATACAATCACTGAACCTGCATCAGGATATATTGATTACCACATTAAACCACTGACTTCAGCTCTACCATCATACCTACAAGACTCTACTGATGTATTAAACAAGCTGAAAACCATATGCACAGTTACAAACTCCTCTTTCTTGGTGACTGTGGATGTTGAAGCTTTGTACAGGAATATCAATCACACTGATGGTTTGGAGGCCCTACAATATTTCATTGAGGAAAGACCTGACACCACAGCTTCACCTACTGGACCTACACCTACAGGACCAGCTCTACAGGCAAGTCAAATGCACGGCCATGGGATCGGCATATGCCCCAAACTACATGGGATTATAAATGGAAGACATGCATCCTCCCTCCCTTTCGGCACTCTGTTAAATGGTATGGTCGCTCTATTGATTAGCTTTAAAACCTTTAATTCTTTATTTTTGATGGGACTGGGGAACAGCTAAAAACACAATTATCTAAAATATACTAAACCAAATACAGCAAGGAATCAGTTTGCTTCCTGGGCCTCAAAATAACTGTTTACTCAGCAGGACAAATACATACCTCTATATTCCATAAAACGAGTGACCGCAACACCAGTCTAAGAGCGGAGAGTTTCCACCCAAGGCCACTAATTTCCAATATCCTTGACGGTCAATTTTAAAGACTCATGAGAATCTGTGACAACCCTGATGACTTTGAAAAACAGGCCGCAGACATGTACCACCATTTTGAAATAAGGGGCTACAACAACAACAAGAAGACCTCAACCAAGCTCTCAATCGACCCAAGATGTATGACAGAAGACATCGGTTACAAAAAACACAGACAACCCCACCCACAGTCTCCAGATATATTTCTCTCAATACAGTTCGGCTACCTCTCACATGACATCCAATACATCGTGCTGAAGTGGGACATTCTCTTAAATGACCCAAACCTTCAACCAGTTTTTAAAGATCCCCCATTTTTTTCCTTATAGAAGGACCCCCATGCTCAGGGACCACCTTGTAAAAAGTCATGGCTCTGCCAACAAAATGACACCTTCAAATGTGGAAACTAACCATTGGAACAATGACATCAAAACAAACATGTTTCTAATGTGTTTAGCCATAAAACATATGTCAATGAGGGACACAGCAGCCCTAACTCTTTAAAAGCAATGGTCATCGAGGCTGTGCCAAGTGACACTAGGGGGGTGATAGAGGAAAAAGACACAATTGTAAAAAATTGATTTTTACTTTTACTATAAAAGACCTTAGAATGTGCCAATAAATAAATTCACTTGAATTCTCGGGGTGTAATTTTTTTTTCTTTTTTTGTCTCAGACATCGTAAGACATCGCATATAAACATAGATTTGATTTTTGTAATTTAAAGAAGCAACAAATGATTTGGACCCCGAAGTCTGTATTGACATTACATGATTACAATGGGGGTATGGTCATTTGTCAGTGTATGTCTCTAGCCATTCTCCAGGCCCATAGTTGCTGAGATTGGCTGTGATTACTCACAGCAGGAATAAGTAGAAGATGAATTAATAAAGCTTATGTGGTGCCTTGTTTTTCTGTAAATATAAACAGAAGGCAACAACACACTGTATATATTATATTATTGTATAATATTATATAAGTAATATTGTATAAGTATTGTATTCGTCATAGTTGTGTTCCGGATTCTGTACAGCCTGATACGAATATCATGTTTCTGTTTGAGAATTATGCTATGCTTATGATAAGCTAGAGCATTAATTGTAATTGATTTAGTCATACTGCCCTGCTCTAATCTACTTGTAGAAAAGACTAAAAACACGTTTGGACCAGTTAAACAACCACAACATTCATCCTTCAACCAGGCAGAAAATGAGACCCTTCCATACAATAAACAAAGACACACACACAGACCAGTGACCATGAGAGACAGAAGACCCTGAAGATGAAGACAGGCAGTCAGAGTTGTGTATAATTACTGCATGTGTCAATGGCCTTCAGGCTCTCACACAATGCACCTGAAAAGCCTGCACAGAGCAAGCCCAACAGGCTCATTCATGTTCAAACCTTACTGGGAGCAAAGGGGACATATGTTTGACTGACTCGAGTAGAGGACAGTTGCTCTTTCCTCTGTTCTGGCAGCCTGTATGCCTCCAGCCATGCCACAGATGCACGTCACGCCACCATCTGCTCGCCGGTGTGACAATGCAGCTCCGCACCCAGAGGTCAAACCACAGGTACAGTAGATGTTATAGTGGTTTGCATTCCTGTTTGAGCACATGCTTATCAAGTCACATGTGCCAGTGACAGCTCGTCCCCATGCCAACTTCTGCCCCTCCCACCCAGCTGAGAAACACATTGTGAAGGAATTTCTGGGTAAATGAGAGGCTAAGAATGCCACTCCCGGTCGTGTGGCAAGGCTTGGAGACAGTGAGTTAAGAGCGCTGGATGAATAATGTAGAGCCACACAATGACAGGGAAGATTGTGTTATGAATGATGCAGAAATACCCTCTTCTTTAGAGGAATAGACAGAGGACAAGGCCTGATGCATGTCAAGTCAACTGGCCTTTTTGACGGTGTGAAGGAAGATCAGCCAAGCCAACTGTATATCAACTAGTGATTTCTTTACGCTACAGAGTTTCAATATATAGAGTATCAAGATATGACAAAAAATATCATAATAACATACATGTGCAATATTTTTTAGGACTACTAGCTGTATTCTGATTGAAGTGTATTGGACAATCAGGAGGAAGCTTTTTTATGTATGTGTAATAATAAATCAAATTAAATTAAATTAAATGTATTTATACTTTTATAGGCAGACAATACTTTTGATAAGAAAAATATATGTATAGTTGTAATTTAAATACATTTCAAAAGTTTTGAATGTGTCCATAAACACACTTCTACTTCCACAATGTATGCCCTCCCATGTGCATAGTGCATGTGTTCCCTCTCACACACAAAGTACATACTAGCACCAAAGGGAAAAGCCTGATTCAGCTGACAGAGGATCAGGGTCAGCTGATGCAAGGTCAGCTTCAGAGCAAGGCCCTGGAGCAGGTCTGGGATGAGCATGACAGGAGCCCTAAAGCTGTCCAACTCAACAGTCATGTGGCAAATCACTGTAGAGTATGAGAACAGAAACAGTGGCATCAGATGACTTAGCTCCAAGCCTTTCAACAGTCTGGTTTTTATGGAACAGCTGAAATATGGGTAGTCTTCTTAAGCCTCAAGAGATTAATTTACTAGTTCTGCTCTGGTATAAGGGTGCATGAATGTGGGGGGAAACAGACAAACAGACTTGAAGAGGGACCAAGCAACAGCTGTTTAGAAAAAATCCTGCTGCACTCAAACGCCACTTCACCTCCAGATATACTTAGCTCAACTATCCTCTCTAAACCTGCTCCAAGACTATTATACAGATTAGTGGGCGAAACTGTAGAGACACGCTGTTTACTACGTGTTCTCCGGTGTATATCCATAGAATTAACATGTTATAGCCTCATTTAAATTTGATTATAAAGATGTAAAAGCGCAACATTTCCTCACATATATCAGTTTACGCATGCATTAGATTCTAGTTATTGTTCTATAGGCAGTTGCTCATTAATGTTGTTACCTATAGGCACATAGTCCTTACGCTTCAAGTGCACAAGCAGAGCGCACAAGAATGGATAGACTTACCACTGGAACTCATGATGCCCAATGTGCGTCCTTATGTGAAACAAAGCGTCTCCGTCGAGTACAATCCCATACAGCTCAAGACAATCTCCTCGGAGCAGTTTGCCCCTTTCCAGTTGCATAGGCTAAATAGTGGTACAGCAGACCTAATTGATGCTTTCCCCACTCAGTACATCTAAGCTCGAACCGCGCTCTGTCAGATTCCCGAAAAAAAAACCAAAAAAAAAAACAGAAATTAAAAATTAATAAAAGCAGTGTTTGTAAATTCCAACCAAAGCTCCCGCTCTTGCTGTGTGGGTATATCGCTTATGTCCTCTCAAGGAAACAGACGCCAATGACAACACAATGCTGTTTAGTCAGATTGCACCTTCACATTTTCACTCCCGGCTGATTTTCCACTGTGCTCTCCCTGGCGGTGTGCTGCTGTCAGCGCGCCACTCGCGGTCCTCTCCGGCACAGCAGCCAGCATCCGGCCTAGACCTTCAAATGAAACGTAGATAAAAGCGGGTTTTCTGATAGTCATTTGGCTTAAAATTGATATCAATACGTGTTCGCCACCCCAACTTTTGTTATTGGGTTTCTGTCGGCTTAAAAGTCTATAGGCCTACTGCTCATTTGTATGACTTTCCACTAAAAGGGCGAAGTTTTCTGTTGTCAAAAATTGTGCATTCATTTATTTGTAATTATATTTTACTCATAATCAAAGACTTTACTGATTGCCAGGCTGTTTAATTGCCATTTTACGCATGCCGTGTTTCCGCACTAGTCTGCATTGATGCTGACTTTACCCTCTGTTACTAAGCGACGACGTCACTTTGGGCTGCTGGGAACGTGTTGGGGCAAAAGACCGGCATCAACGAATATCCTTTTTGTCTCAGAGTACCAATACAAAATACTTTATTGTTTTTATACTTCAAACAAGTGCAATATTGTATTTGTACTAAACAGATTGAAAGTCCAGGTGTAAATTGCTATGGTGACGTTTATCTTGTAAATTAAGGATACAATAATACAGTAGCTATGTTAGATTACATTAGGATACATGAGGTGTGAATATTGAAATGTATGGTACGGGCTCAATCATCACATAGGCTACCTGAAATCTTTATATTCAGCCTATCACAAGTCACGTTTAAGTGCATTGTGAAAAGTGTCGAGGGTTTTCCTTTAGAAAAGTATTGAAAAAATAATGAAAGAATAATTCAAGACTTTTAGCATCTCACAGTACTATTTTGAAGCATACCTAAAAGTAGACTACAGTAGACACTTGGGCAGAGGCCCATTTTTCTATTTTTATGGCGCAGGGATGGATTGTTGCTAAAACTGTCGTGACACCGCCCCCTTCTGGAAACCTGACGTAAGCAAATACCTTAATTGGATTATTTACAGCGTGGGTTGTTCACTGTAAAAGGACTCATTGTGAAAGTGCTGGTAGTGAATAGCCTCCAAAGTAATACCCGGTAAAGGTGCCAGACTAAATAACGCTACCCTGTTTACACTAATATAGGCCTAATCGGTTTATTTTGAAAATGAGACCAAAATAAAAAGGTAGTTGTTGTTGCCAAGAAACAATCAGTTTTTGTATCTGCTTCGTATGTTGTGAGTGTAATGTTTTATTAAGTGTGCCTATGTTTTTAATAATCTAGACTGCCCTGTCCCATGTCCTGAGGAAGCCCTGGTGCTGGACACTGAAGGAAACTGGACAATGACAGGATGCCAGGTCATCCTCATTTTCTGTATACACTGTGTGTCACCTAAGTTCATCATTTTGTATATGACTGAAATAATCAATGGTGAGATTAATTGCAAGCTATATTCACAAAGAAGCTAACCTTGCACTGCAAGCTGGATTCTCATGAGATTTATGGTTTTCCGAACTCTAAATAGCAGAGTGCTTCACTTATTATTCTGGTGTTTGCCATGTATGTATGTATGTATGTATGCATGTATGTATGTATGCAGTAATTTACTAAAAAGGGTTATGTCCATGAAAACTTCAGTTCTGTAAACCCTGGTGTCAGCAGTTTTGGCCTGTCCTCCTTAGATCATTAACTTGAACTAGGTCAAAATTGAGCTCAATTATAAACTTAAGGATGATGATATCTGAAGCACTCTTATCAGAGTGTATTGTTGGGTGCAACATGCCCATCTGCCCTCTTGGTTCTTGGTTCTTATTGGGCTTATGCCAATGCGTTATGTAGCAGCTCGAGTATGGGTGAATCCAAATAAATAGTTAGTACAATAGAATTTAAAAAGCCTTAAACGCCACCGGGGTTAGGACCAGGAACCTTTACAGAAAAGACACTCAAGCTTGTTTAACCAAATGGGACCGAGACACTACATCATTTAGGTTTCATTTATTAGAATTGTGTGTACAACAATTATTTAATAATTTCTCTTGGTTAAAAGTCAAACACTCACTTTCATTCACACATCACATCATGTCGAACTTAATGATCAGTCTTTGATAAACAAAATTACAGCGGCCCCAGTGACAGCAACACCTCTAATCAAGAGGGACTTTACCTTGAGTGATTGAGTTAATAATTTGGGTCCCAAGAGGGCGCTCTAGACTTCAGTTCGTTTCATTCAGTGACCCGCGTTAGCGGTCTTTGGAACAGCAGGGCAATGAAACCCCGTTTTGAGGAAAAGGCTATGTGAAAGGCCTCGACAAATATATGAGCACCAAAAGTGTCACAGCAAAGCCAAATGGTACCAGAAGGAAGGGGGATCTGGAAGGAACCCTAAAGGGTAGAAAAATATGTTTAGCTGGCTTCAATGACGTATCAAGACCGCAATAGTCACGTACCGTGAGCAGGAAGAACCCCAGACCCTCCAGGACGCGGCCGCTCTGCAGCACCTTCACCTGACGTAGAGACTCCGGCAGCTACAAACAAACAACTCAATATTCAATATAGCCTACATTAAAGTCGGCAAAAGCCATTAAACTTACCGAAGATGCGGCCTGGCTTTACGCCTTGGGCAAACACGTTTTGCTCAACAGCAGAGCCCTGACCCAAGGAGATGGGACGTCAAAGGTGAGAGGCCGGACAGGCGCCACTTTTATAGGGTCCAACCCCACCAAAATAAAATACATAATTGGCGTAATGCCACATTCATAATGTTCATGTGTGCCCTCCAAACAGAGGGGGCAAAACAACAGGAACATGGGCTTCCTGTTCACAAAAGGAGCAGGAAAGGAAGGAGGGCGTCAGATCAACACAGCTCTGTCACTGTCTGCAAAGGCGTAGGTGCACCCAAAACTACCACAGGCCAACATGGTTATGTTATTATAACAAACATGTCTGCTGTTAGATGTGTGAAAGGATGTAGTGAACAAAAGAACACTGGTGTAATTATGTAACACACCTTGCTGTAGTGCAGTATATGGGGAACTAGTTGGCCTGTTTCTGTGAAGCATGCTATTCTTTTTTTGGGTTAGGGATCCAAAAAAATAGGCTTTGTATTAGTTACATAGTAGCAGCGCACACGTAAAGTTACACAGTGTGGCTTTGCTGAAAGTGCAGGCTAAATACCAGAACGATTTTGACTAAAGCACATAATTTCACATTGACATGAACAAAGCCACTTGATACATATGTTCTGCTATAATTATAAGCCTACGGTTGTTTTCTATGACCAACTTTTGTGGTCACACTCAGGCCATGAGTCCACTATCAGATGCACTGATCAGCACTATACTGCATTCTTCACTAAACCTCACAACCCTTGTCCTTTGTCTGTCCAAATAGACATGGAAAAGCACTTGCATAAACACAATTTACTTTGCCGTGTAGCCAGTATGCACAGAGGCTTTTACTTACTACTCTAAAGTCCACCAATATCAGTATATTTGTAATTAGTAGCTATTTGGTTTACCCACAAGCAAGGCTGTTGGCTTAGTGACCTAGCATTTTTTACCCCAACATCTCAGACCAGTCAGGGACACTGTATCATGTTTGGTTCAGACCTGGTTTAGTCCTGAGTTAGTCCAAGTTTAGCTTTAAACCTGGTTTAGACCTGGTTTAAAACTGGATCAATGCTGTTTTAGTCCTTGCTTTGAATTGGTTTAGACCTAGTTTAATTTAGTCCTACTTTAGCCCTGGTTTAGACCTACCATAGACCTGGCTTTATTCTGGATATTGGTTTCTAGATTTTAAATATCAGTTTAAATAAAAAATAAAAAAAACATGCCCACAATTCCCTTTATTTTTCTCCCTTACTCGTGCATACTTTGCATAGTTTTGCAAACAGTGCAAAATAAATGGCCTGTGTCCAGCAGCATGGCCAATTTGATGATCACATGGGTGGTGCGGGCCTAATATTCTGTGTTCAGGGTGACTTTGTCAGGCTACACTGGGGGATAGGGCTACACAGTTAGTTCCACAATTTATATTTAACCAAAGCAGAAAAACAAAAAAGGGAAAACCAAAACAGTGCCAGCCTAGGGATTATTATCTCCCTTCACACAGATAGGGAAAGACATGACCCAGAAAGTGAATGTGAGAAATAGATAAAAAAAGAAAGGTCCGGGCTACTCGGTAACAATGAGAAGTACGTAGGTGGGAACAAAGAACACAAACAGTGTCACTAAATAAAGGACTATAGTGCATATATAGGCATTGTTTATTCTATAGATGTACACTGTTTGATAAGATCATTTCTTTTTCAGTGTTTTGAAAAGCCTGGAGATCAGTAACATGTCAAAAAATAGATCATATTACAGAAGCTACAATTTTACAGAACTGAAATGAACCTAAATTAGGACTTACCTAGGTCTACATTTTAAAATAAACCATGAATGGACAAAATGGGGACTAAACCAGGTCTAAAAAATAAGCAAGAGTTGCTGGTGATGTTGGTGAACAGCAGTCTTTGACACCGTGAGCCACTGAGTCCTCCTCTCTCGTCTGGAGCAGCATGTTAGTCTCTGTGGAACAGTTCTGGTGTGGTTCTGCTCCTACCTGACGAACAGGACCTTCTCTGTTATTATGATTGATGACCACTCATCCTCACCTGTCCCCCTGTCCTCTGGGGTACCACAGGGGTCCATTCTTGGTCCGCTGCTATTTTCCCTGTACATGTGGCCTCTTGGTTCTGGGATCACACAATCTCGTATTCCACCTCTAGACGACCTCCAGGTCTATCTTCCTGTTCTACCCAATGATAGCTCTGCACTGGACTCTCTCTATAACCGCCTCTCAGATGTCAAGCAATGGCTGGCTCAAAACTTTCTTCACTTGACTAAAAGCAAGAGTGAGTGTATTTTGTTCTCTAATTTCAGCCTTCGACCGTCCCCTGTTAGTCAAACAGTGAGGAATTTGGGAGTAATTTTTGACAGTGAGCTGACATTTGGCAAACTGATGAATACTGTGTTAAAGCCTTTTTTCCAGCTCTGTCTAATAACCAAAGTGAAGCCCTTTCTTTCCCACAGTGATCTGGAGAAGGCCATTCATGCTTTTATCAGTTCACTTATTGACTATTGTAATGACTGTATTTTGGGATCACTCAGTCATCACTCCATTGTCTGCAACAGGTGCAAAATGTAGCTGCCTGCCTTTAAACACAACCACATCACCCCCATTTTCTCCTCCCTCCACTGGCTCCCAGTTCGCTATTGCATTGATTATAAAATATTTTGTTTCATTTTTCAAGCTCTTAATGGTCCGGCTCCTCCCTATGTATTTGAGATTTTAACAATCCTCCGCCCAAGTAGAGCTCTCTGTTCATCCTCACAATGTTCCCAGGTCTTGATACCAACATTGGGGCGATTGGGCATTCGCTCTTTGGAACATGAGGCCACTGGATCTGCATGCTCTCTCTGACTTGTCTCTGTTTAAGTCCAGGCTAAAGATTCATTTATTCAGAATAGCTTTTAACTACTAGCACTAATGCACTTTAGCTTTTAAGTATTTTGCCTCTTTCTCAAACTGTGTACTGTGTTTTATGTTAGTAAAGTAAGTTAACTTTGATTGATTGATGATTGATAAAACATTCCTAATCCTACATCATACTATCATCTCCACACTGCTCAAATAATTTAGTGAACTATAATGAACTTTCAAGGAGGCTATTGTATTTGTGGAGACCTATTCCCATGGTGTTGGTATAATTAGTCATATTTTTTTGTGACAGCTTGCTCACCAGGAATGGTGAATAACAATATACAGGCCAGCTCAGTTTTGGTTCATTGAATCTGTCACCCTTCTCCAAAAGCCCAACCAAACTGGTGAGACCGGTGCAAGAATGAGGAACAAGACCTGATTTAGTTTACGAAATGCAACTGAAGAAGAAGACAAATTTCAGTGTTTTTTTTTTTTCATTTCCTTATAACATTGGGTTTATCTTGCATTTTGACAGTGTTCATACCTAACAGAAGTGTGTAGTGTTGACTATACTCACATACATTGTCTTTCTGATTAGTTTCAATGCACTATTTTGAAGTAACAATACTCTCTGGCATCCCACCTCTGTATCTTACCTAGGTATTGGTTTATGTTGTGAAAAGAGAGAAGTTTAGAAAGGGTTTGTTTTTGTTTAGGTGCATGAAAGGACAGCAATGGGCAGATGTCCCAAAGAAGCCATGGGAGGAGTTATAGCAAAGAAACTTCCTCACTCTCAGTGACATGCTGCCTGCGACACACACACTCAATCCACGCTCGTACTGCTGACTTACATACTTTCTTTGTTGTTCCTTTTTGCTAAGATTTTAGACTGACAGGGAAAAATGCCTGTGATTTCGGCAGCTGTCACAAGATGCCTCCCTCACGTTCAACAGAGAAAACAAACATAAAGTCTGCATAGAGACAAGAAGACACAAGAGGAATGCATTGAGAGAGGAACTGGCAGCAACACAGAGGTATGAACTGACTTTTTTTAAAGAAATATTTTTGCTCTCTCTGACTTTCATTGCTGAAAGTAGACCACAACCGGAGGAGTGTGTTTTATTCAGCTGCACTTCGTACTTGGTCATATAGCCATAAAGTTGTTGTCAGTTTACAGGTTAGAACTTAGACAAGGATAATGACTGGCATATAGTGATTATTAGACACTTCTTCAGCATTAGTGACATAATGCTGCCATGGACTAAACCGGGTCTAAACCAGGTCATAACTGGGTCTAAAACAGGACTGAATCAGGTGATCCAAAGAAAGTGTAAAGTCTACACATTAGATTCATACTCCCTATCACAGCAAGACTAAAACAAGAACAAAAACTGAAAATACCTCTGAGCTAAAGTTGTTGTCAGTTTACAGTTGAGAGCGTAGACAGCTAACGGCAGTGACTGGGATGTAGTGATTGTAAGACACTTAATCAGCATTAGTGACATAGCAGCTTGAAATGTCTCACAGTAACTCTTTCATATGACTAAATAACTTATTCCATATAAGCTCAACTCCATGTGTTTTACACTGTACTTAAAAAGAGAGACTTCCAGATGGCGGTTTGCTTTCTATTTTGTAATTACAGCCCTGCATAGTCAGTTTCAGGGTTGTACAAGCGCTGCCATGCAACAATGTGGGAATATCCCTGGAGCAAGCTCTACCCTAGACATACTGGCATGTGAGTGACTTAACAGGGGGTTAGTCTAAACTTAGACCCCCTAACCCTAGTCTCGTATTACTTTGCTACGTTTACTCTTGACTCTTTTTAGCACATTTTGCAAAACTACAGAGCTAGATTTTTCACGCTGTTGTAGAGGCACCGACAGACAGGTTAGACATTGTTGCCCGTGAAGCATTTGAACACCATCAGACAGTGCTGACACCATATGTTTCTTATTAGAGGGCTGTGGTTGTATGTTATTGTCATGGACTGTGGAGTGACGAGATTGCAGAGCAGACTTTGGTTTTAGACTCTACATGGATGAATAAGATATAACTTAAAAACTATTTGTAGAGAAAGATCTGGGGTTATAGTGTTGCTAGTTGCTAGGTGACAGTAAGTCTAGTAAATGTCAAATCAGCACTACATGTAACTAGAAAGCACTCGGAGAGTGAAGCCCTCCACCAAGGTAGCTAATTTCCCTATGTACTCCTAAAATAAACTGTTCTACATAGAACCTTCTGGGATACTGGACATTCCTCAAGAAAAAAAATACTTTCTTTGTTGTGCAGCATTGGCTGCAATAGGGTTGTCCATGAGATGATGCTAAAGATTAGTTTTCAGCCTCAGTTGTCTGTCCCATTCAAGTGAATGAGAAATTCTTCCTGGATCCACATGGTGATCCATATGCACTCCTAAAATAAAAACTGAACCTTCTGTGGGACTGGGCAATCCTGTGACTTCTCTTGTTTCTATTCATGACAACAATTCAAAATCGTTCAAATCATCTTAATACAGTGACCTGTTACCAAAACCACAGAAACAACAGTAATAGCCTCAAAACAATGGCATCTGGCAAGAAGCTGAGAAGGTTGGAAAACTTTGAAGTAGCTGTTGCAGTTCTGCAACTTTGGCTTTAAGGATTGCATATAGAGGAAATTAGCTACTTTGGCGGAGGTCTGCACTCTCTGAGTGTGTTCTAGTTTCTCTATACAAGCCATACAGAGAAAATATTTGAAAAACTCCTGGATCCAGACGGCGGATCCAAAGTTGCTAACAAGCCAATGCTACTGAAAACATTACCTCCTTGGCAGAGGTAACAAGTTAACCATTTATTTACTATATATGTGGCTAACTGGCCCTTGTCCAATATGATATGGCCTAAGGCCCATAGTTGCTTGAATAGGCTCCAGTCAGCTGCAATTCCTAATGGGAATAAACAGGAATTAGAAGGGTTAATGAATATAAGGATTAAAGTGGATTAGATGTCACCAGGAACTGCTCCAGCATGTGATCTCTTATATCAGCCACGAGCAGTGTGTTTATTAGATTAGTCAGAATCAGTCGCATTATGAGAAACAAGTGTCAGGATATGTCCCAGCACAGCTCACAGCTTTTTGCCTCACAAGAACCACATGCAGGCATTCAATCATGACTATTGAATCTGCATAAACCAGTGAGACACACTGGGCTTGTTTTCAGATGAGGATGCTGGCCTCTTTGTCTAATGTGAAAGAGCAGTCAACGTATACACCATTGAGGTCAGAAAGGTTTTCTAATATGTATATCCACACTGCAGCTACAATATTTTCAAGCCACTGCTAATGTAGGTCTAAACCGAGACTCAACCAAGACTAAACTGGAACTAAATGCTCATATGTTGAGGGAGAATAATTTAGTCACATCTTAATTTGCCCTGTGTTTATCCCTGAATCTAGGCATTATATCCTGGTTCGTGATTTCACAATGAGTTAGCAAGCAGCTCCTTCATCAGATCAGCTAGTTTTCTGATTCAATTACTTACCAATGTGCTTAGAGCTATAATTTATTATGTTGCTTTTGAAGCTCAGTAGACTCTGCCAAGATCTTGAAAACAACAAACATAACAAAGTGGATAGTTAAACAAATGTGATTATGGCTGGCTATTTTAGCTTGTGGTTCATTCTTTATTGTGATTAATATAGGGTTCCTTTGGGTATTTCTAAGCATATTGGGTATGATTTATTTATTACAAAAGTATATTGATATTTCACATTGGCTCATGAGAGTAAATACAAGTACATATAGTTTTATGTCATTCATCACATCAAATGCATTAAATAATGAAATTTACTCTTTACTTTGTCATGCTCTTGTTTATTAATTGAGCCATTTTGTATGACTTCTTTTGATAAATTGTAGGCTACTTCATCATTCAAACAATTGAGATGTTGGTTGGTTCGCAGATAAGTCATTATAGTATTATTTTGGGACTGCTTTTATACAATTCATCCAGTGTAGGGCTGACAGCCTTTAGTGATTTTTATCAACTAAATTGGCCCCAATGCAGACAGTATAAAATCATGGCTTTGTTCACTATCCAATAATTTGCACAATTCAGTTAGGAACCTTAGTGTTTTTAATTGACTCATCTTTAACCTTTGATAAACATATTGTCAAATGCAGCTTCTTTCAACTCAGAACCATTGCAAACTCAAACCCATTTTAAATTTACAAAAACCTTGAAACCATTATTTTTTTATCACAACCAGATTGGACTATTGTGAGTCACTACACTGGCCTCCCACACTCTGCTCTCAAAGTCTAGTCCAAAACACGGCACCCTGGTTTTTACCAGGTACCAAAAAGAGAGAACACATACCTCCTGGCTGCCAGTCAAATTTAAGATTGATTTAAACCCTCATGCATCTATTGTGGCATTTTGTTGCCACTTGAGTTTTTTACTTTGGACCAGCTGAACAGTGTTTAAGCTGATGGAATGAAACTTCCCAAAGGTAGTTTTCAACTTCAGTTTTTAAACAGTTTTTTGTCTGCAAACCTTTGCACGTCTCAGGTCTATTGTGGCAGGTTGTTACCAATTGGAACCCATTATTACTACCTTTTTACAATACTCATTTATACAGTTTGGGTAAAATGGCTTTCATCCTAAACTCTGGACACGGAATTTAAAAATTTTAGTGAGTTGGTTTTTGAGAAAATTAAAGGCTTTTAAGTGCGTCTTATAGTGCGGAAAATACGGTAATATACTTAGTCTTCCATAAGTAGTGCCTTTTGCACTCCAGGGATTTTGACATAGGTGTGATCCCACTGACCAGTTCAAATCTCAACTAAAATGTATCTTTATAATTTGGCTTTTAATTAAACCTGATTTTGTAATCTCGTTATTCTGGGTTTTACATATAGTCCTAAATGTTTAATGCTATTTTTATTATTATTTTAACTGCTTTTTTTTCTTTGTTACCTTCTGTAAAGCACTATATAAATAAAATGGATTGGCTGAAATGTTATTAGTTGATTCTTTCATCAATAAAGCTGTTCTAATTTATTAATTAAAATATATTTTACTGTCAACTTTTCTTGATATGATTTGTAACATAATACATTGTATGTCACTTGTTTGTTTGTGCCAATATATTACTGACAATACAGCCTTAATCATTCTGCTGCGCATGACTTTAGTCGACCAACAGTTTTTTTGGTATAGCCCTAATCCAGTTACATATTATATAATACAATTTTATTCTTGGTTTGAATATCTACTTACTCTAGCAGTGACCAACATAGTCTCCTAAACTGTCTTACTTCAGCTAATGATTTTTCTTTTATAGCTACAGCATCCTTGATACATCTGCTAAAGTAGTGCTTTTTTCCCCTGGCCTTGATTGTTTTTACAGAACTGTTGACAGTCAAATTTGGAAATCACTAGACTCAAACTGTGCACAGGAAGGAAAGTACATATTTGAGAAGAAATTGCTTGTTTTTTCTATGGGGTCAAATTAGGTAATTTCCCACAGGGACCTGAAACTATTGCTAAAATCTATTGGTAATTCTGCCTGTTAAAGTACTACCTTCTGCCAGCTACTTCTCTAATGGCATCCAGCCACCATCCCTATAAGATGTTGATAAAGTGATCTTTGATCCACACACTATCAGATCAACCCCCCTTACTTTGACCTTGCAAGCCTCAGCCCTATGTGGCATTTCCTTACAGTACATCAGCAATGCAAAGGGCACTACTATACACATTGTCCTGGTGACACACATACTGGGCATATTTCTACCAACCCAGGCACACAATATAAAGCCAGGCCTGCCCCCCACACACTCCCATACCAATCGCTGAGAGTGCTTTGTGAATTCACTGAGAGACTGAGAGGCAGCCACTGAAGAGAGGGAGAGGCTGCTGCTGGTGGTGGTGGTGGGAGGAGGGAGATGGAGCCAGCACGAGACAGGATTATACCGAACCAAACCCAGACAAACTGAGATAAGGCTTTCTAAAGATACAGTCAAGTGATCTACAGGCTGCAATGAAAGGCTGAGATGGCATTGATTTGTGGGAGCTGCCGGCTCTTGGGCCAGATGGCGTCGTGCTGCTGCAGACCGCTGCTCAACTCGTCCTGTTGTGGAGCACTCATCAAAGTGTGCCTCTCCTCCTTCACAGGTTGGTCCCAGTCCTCTCTGTGCTACCACCATGAGACACCACAAACAGGCTAAAGTATAGGGTCTAAAGCAACATGGGTAACACACTAAGCCATGAAGGTAAAAGGCTGTACTTTTCAAGAAGTAGTCCAATATTGGTACTAACTATGCTCTGTGCTGCAGTAAGATGATAGTATAATAGGCTGTTGTCCTCTTCAGTATAATGCCATTGTTTTTCTGAGTTGTGCACCCCATTGTCTTGGTATTAATGCCTGTGAATTAAGATAATGTTTGTGTACTGACACAGCATGTTGATAGTTGCTATGTTTAAGTATTTCCATTCAACCGTTGCGCTTTAATTTAGGACTAAACCTTAAAGGCCAAAATACTGTGTTTGAAATGCACCCATACTGCTCTCTTCGTGGTCATGGGCAGGGCTGCTGTGTGAGCCCAGAGGTTTCTATTTGCAGAAAGTTTTGGGCCTGTGCGTGTTTAACTGTGCTTACCTAAAAACCTCAGTAACACACCCCACTAACCTCCAGACATGTGTACTCCTGTTGTCTACCCTATCATTGTAAACGTTCCTCCAGAAATCCCTTTCATGTTTGTGTACATGTACAAATTAAAGGAAATGACAACAGGATATGTCCAGGTCAGGTAAGGAGAGGTCACTTGTTTCTTAAATTTAGCTTGAGGTGAATACAAAAACATCTCTGCAGCATTTATTCACCCAAATACATGCAAATTATCAGGAGTTTTCCTTTAATTTGTCTCTGGTACAAGGAGTATATTGTCACTTAATATCATTTATGATGTATATACTTGTTTTTTTATTCACAGACTTCTCCCCGGCTGAGCTGGACGCTCTTTGGAGGGAACCATCTTACACCTTTGGGGGAACAAATGACCACTTCTCAGGAAGTGACATTATGACTCAAGGTGGAGTACAACACTGAACTGCCAAATCTTACATAATCTCTCAATGAGAAATTTTACATTCGTACAAATATGCTCCAAAACATCATGAGGTCCACATGCTGTTTTTAAAGGCACACTGAGGAAGTGTTTGGGACATCCTCCGAGCACAATGGAGCAGACCAGGGGAAGCCCGTCACTGTATTGCACAAGCAGACTCTTATATTTCTCTATTCATTACATTGTTAATAATAGTTTAAACATAATGCAGGCTCTGTTTATGGATTTAAGCTAAAGTACACGTAAACACATCTCCCATTCATATTGTCTTATGACCAGATAACACCAGATATTTATATTAAAAACAAGGACTGTCATCTTGTGTACTCTGGTAACATTTACAAGAAATCTTTAAGCCTGTCTGGAACAGCCAGATTTCATTCTCTCACATCCTTTTTTCTATTTTGGTCACAACAAAGGTTGATCTGATATCTTTATGTACACATATGATCCTGCTGCTATCTTTGGTCCTGGTCAAAACCTTTTAAGCCTGATACAGCCCTTTATAATGATTGTGTTGGCTCCCTCAGGGGCAGGTGAGGAGGAGGACGGGGCACTGGTGGAAACTGGACCTGGAGGGGAAGAGCCTGACAACTACTGGAAGAAAAAGGAAGCATTTCTTCGAGGAAGTAAAGTATCACTGGGAGAGAAATTCTCCTCAGGTAAGATTACTTGTAATTATCTTTTGTTATGTCCATTGTCCATTGTCCATGTCCACTCATTATATGTGTATGCTTACTGATGAAGCCCATTTCCCATCTACTAATGTTTGTCCCACTCAGCAGTTTAGCTCCATCCATCATTTTCCCTCAGGTTTATCTTCTCAAATGGATTCAAATGGCCACACAGAGAGGCCAGTAAGCTGCCTAATAGCTTTGTTATTTGTCCTGGGACTAACATTGTGCTCACAAAGCATCACACTGAAATATGAGCTGCCTTACCTAATCTTTAATGAACTCTACAAGGGTTTTTGGAGACTGTTTTTTATTTATTTATTTTGTACTTATTTTGTAAAACACACACAGTATAGCTCTACCATATTGTGCTTTTCTTTTGACATACCTACCTTCTACTTTTCTCTAGAAATTGTGCTGCTGTTTACGGGCCGAAGGCGTTCAAGTGGACCTGACCGGGCCTTACAAGAAGCTCTGCGCACGCGTCTCAGAGTTGTAGAAAGTAACAGTAAAGATGTCATCCAGCTCTTTAAGGTGAATTATCATAAAACATATTGCTGTATTAGTTAAACATAAAGATTCCTGACCACAATGAAGGTGATTTGTTCAATGCTATCTGATCTTTTAACACTGTGGCTAATGTATACTTTGCCGCAATGAATAAAGGTTCTGTTAGTGAAAGATGACACTTTGTTTCTGTAGGACCTGTCTGCACGTCTGGTCTCTGTCCACGCTGAGAAGGACAGCTTTGTACTTACCTTTAAGACTGTGGAGGAAATCTGGAAATTCTCAACATACTTAGCATTAGGTATAACCTGTTGGAACAATATATTATTTGTTAAAGCTGTATTACATTTATGTATGTGGTCTGTTTCAGGCTATGTAGCACGCTGCTTGGAGAACTTCTTGTGTGATCAGTCCTTTTGGTTGGACCCAGAGCTGCTCAGTGACCTGGAGATAAATGTCACAGTGGATGAAGAACACCTAGCCACGCTCTATTTGGGACTTTTGCTGCAAGAAGGTACATTGTTTATTGTTTATTATGCATCCCTAGTCTTTACCAACTGATCTTTCTTGGGTCCACACCACACAAATGTTACATACATACAGTGCATATAATCTTGTCAAAACAGTATACCATAAGATTCATGTAAGTATGCCTGCTTATTCCAGCTTTTCTTACTAGACAGTGAGTGGCTGCAATTTAACCCCATTTTGTGTTGACCCTAATTAACACTGAAAAACATTGGCTGTAGTACACCATGAGAAGAAATTAAAGGGAGACTGTTTTGACTCAGAGTGTTCATATTTGACTGCACTGTAGATAATATATATCAATATATATAACTTAAAATCATAATATTTTTGTGCTTTGAGAGTGGTGCATTGAATTCTTCCTTCTTGGTGTTGTTTAATATTATTTCTTTCTCCCGAGCATCCCCCATGGGCACACAGCCCCGTAGAAACATATATTTTTGCAGTGCTGGCAAATATTGAGTGAGAATTACATTAAGTTAATAGGGGGTATAAAGCATCCATCATTTTCCATTGACTGAATGAGGCTGCAGGGGAAACAGTCGCAGTTTTGCTGATCTTTAACTTAAGTGCACTGGCTTTTAACACAAACTAAAACACTTTGTGTGTCATGTTTAGGCACTTTCTCCAAGATGTGCCAAGTCAGAGGTTTTGTCAGTCTTGTAATTTATGTTCTCTTTTCCTCACAGGTTCCTTCTTTGCTAAGGCATTATTCACAAGAAACGACCTAAATGAGGAAGAGGAAGAAAAGCTTGTGTTTAAAAAGAACGACTTGCTCTTGGTGCGAGACACGGGCCAGGAGAACATGTGGGAGGGAACCATGTTGGCCACAGGAAGTCATGGCTTGGTGCCTGTCAACGCCATGCAGCCACTGCCTTACCCCTTCTATCAGTGAGTCACTCTGGGCCCTTTGAATACGACTGTCAGCACCAGTACAGTTTACGCATTCACATGTCATAACCTTTGAATGAATAAACTCAACAGTTCTTAACATGATCATTTGTTAAATAGAAAGCATTTATAGTCTTCTTCCTGTGTGGTCAGGTGGTTCCTGAGGAAGCACCCAGGCCACGCTGGATGCACGCCAACAGAAAAGGAAATGTTTGAACATCCGATTGGTAAAAACTAGACTAGGTTAAATAAATGTTCTTCTTTGTAATTCAGAATCATTTTATAGTTATACACTTTTCACACAACCAAAGGAATCAAACAGGACACTCTCCCAGCACCCTACTTTTGGGAGGCATCCCACCATTTAAGAAGCAGTAGTAAACTGCAAGAATGGCAGCACAGTGTAAACCTGAATTATTATTGATTATTTTTACAATAACAAATACAATATTGTTTTCAGAAGGCCCTTTGTTTTGGAATATATATTAAACTGGTAAAGCGTCCTTTGTTTACAGTGTAAAGATTGTGACGTCTACATGTCAAATGAACATGCAGTGGACTTTGGTGCACATAGAAATACAATGCACCATTACTGTATGCTGAAAATACAATAAAAGCAAACATGTGTTCTGTATGCTGCATAGTGTCACATTTAATAATGCTTGCACTGTACAGTAATGCAGTGTATTCACTTGATCTTTTCTCTGTCCTCACCAGTGACTGGTTCGTGTGAAGCAGTTTCTGACTATAGTCCAGTGACCTCAGATGAGCTGCAGTTAAGTCAAGGCGACATTGTAGAGATCCAAGGCCTTTTCCTCAGGAGCCTGGCTGTCTTCATAGGGACCAACACTTCGACTGGCCACACTGGCTTTGTTCAAAAAGCCCATGTCAAACCTCTTAACACCACCCCAGTGTAAGTATTTCTACCATCTTATGAAGTTCGTTTCTCATCAAAAACATACACAGTTGTATTTTGAGTTATTCTGTGTACTGAGGCACTTGAAATAGCTTGGTTTAAATTCTACTATTAAAAAGAATAACTCTGGCTCTTTTAACACATTATGGTAAATATTTAGATTTCTGCCTAAAAAGTCCTCACCTGATAAAGTAAATCCTCAACTTCAAAGTCAATTGTCTATTAAATGCTCCTCAGATCCTTCATGTTTATAATCATCTTCTAATGATTTATGAAATTCTATTTAGTGTGTCTGCTGTCGCACAGTGAACTGGTTAAAGGGGGGTTGGAAAACAGCTGACTACATAATGCTGTCTTTGTTTTTCTCGCACAGGGACAGACAATTGGTCTTTCTGACCGAGGAGGAGAGAGGCGGTCTGGCCCAGGTCAAACCATGTAACATTGAACCATGTGACAGCGGGCTGCTGGAGAAGCTATTTTCATCAGACATCAGCTCTGTCTACAGGCTAGGTACATCAACAACAAGCAATATAAAGTAGAATAGCTGAATTTTTACTTGAAATGTGTGTTTGTTCTAGCAGCATTCAGCAAAAGTTAAAATGTAAAACTTTTTAATCATCATCATTGGGTCATTGGTCTCAAATTTGGTCATAGGGAGGTTTACTATAGTTTAAATGTTCAACTAATTTGTAGTATACATTTTCAGTTTGATTACATACAATTCTAAAAAATAAATAAATTTGGCCCCACAACCAGAATAATTAAGAGCTATTAGTTCATAAGACAAAAATCATCTGTGTGATCTGTGTTTTTTCCAGATAGACTGGATGATTCAGACTTTATGTACATCAAGAATCGACCAAAACATGGTAAGGACTTATTCCATCACATAGAATTTAATTTACAGAAAAATATATGAAAAGCAATAATAAAGAAATTAAGATGAATTGACTCAGACTCAATTGTTATTTTCTTGATTGCACAGATTACAAGGTTTCGGGCAGTGCCCGACAAAGCCTGATGTCAGACAGAAGTGGTGGGACCCCTCCGTACAGCTCGTCCCCCCGTGCCTCACTCTCTCAGCCCTCTCCTCGTCTCTCCTTCTACCAATCCAACACATTGCCCCGAGACGGAGAGCTCCTGTCTTTCAACCTGGAGGACACTTTCAGAGAACTGGATGAGTTCCAGGAAGAGCCACCTCTTTTTCTGGATGAGAGCAGCTGGGACGGGGATGAGTCAGAGCTCAGTGACCCCACACTGACTCTGCTTAACCACCAACACTTCCAGGTCAGCCCTCAAGATTTTCAATTATACATCTGAAAGCAAGATTTGAAACTGCAAGCATTATTGTTTTTATTTTATTTTGGGGGGTTAAACACTGGCACCATTGTGGCCCCTTCTGCTGTTGGTTAACAAACACTTTTTTTACTACAGGATGACTTATTGCCTCTCTATGACATGCAGTATTCATTTTTGTGGATAACATTTGGTGGAAAAACTGAAGAGGAACTGTCAGGTCACTTAGAGAGTGCACGGGAGTGTGCTAAAAGAACGGGCATGCACTGGGCCCATAGACGTGCATGTTTCCTCCTGGGGCGACTGTGTGCCAGGAAGCTTAAGCTCTCCCAGGTTTGTGAATTCTCTGAATTATGCTTTATAAAATAGAAAGAAAAAGAAAACGTTTTTTTGTAATCAGATCCTGTGTGTTTCTTCTCTTTAGGCCCGTGTGTATTATGAAGAGGCTCTGAGTGTTGCTGTGGACAGTTTCTGTGACACTCCTCTTCTCATTGCACTTGTCACAAACCTGACTGCTGTTTACTTAAAGCAGAGGATGACTGACAAGCTCTCACTGACTTTAGAGAAGGCCAGTGCCCTGCTCCTGTGTTTGCCCTGTCATAACTTCACTTCCAGTGATGAGATTGAGCTACTCAAACTGCTCCTGAGAAGGTCTGTGGTTTTAGGCGACAAACACTTGGAGGCCCGTGTGTGCTACCTCATAGCCAACCTCTTCCTGCTTCTACGGAAAGCTGATGATGCACTTCCTTTTGTTGAGAGACTCCAGTTTCTCTCAGTGACTATCTCGGCCAATGAAGGACAGCCTATAGCTCCTCTGGATCTTAACTGGCTCCTAAGTGGGCTCTATCATCGTAAATACATGCCTTACCTTGCACTAGCCTCTCTAAGCCTGGACTCAAGACAAGACCACTCCCTTCGAGATGCCTTTCAAAGGACTGAATTATTCATTAAGAACTCTGTGAGACTTAATCCTTGCTGGAAAGAAGGATCCTCCCTGCTCCCCGCTCAGATAGTGGTTTACTTACAGCAGGCTTTGGCCATAGCTGAGAAAGGCGAGGACCTCAATACCCAGAGGGACCTGTGTTTGGGCCTGGCCCTTCTGTACCAGCAATATGGTGCACTGGATAAGGCAGTGCGCTGTGCTCAGCAGGCTGTGGAGACAGGAGGCCACATCAATGAAGAGGAGAGCTTTGAGGCCTCTGTGCTGTATGGCTGGCTGCTGGTGTTGACTGGACAAGCAGAGCAAGCTCAGACAATCTTACAGCCACTCCTCACATCACTACAGGTACTGCGCTTTCTATAAACACTGTAGTATATTCTATTAGCAGCAGAGGTGGACTATCAGTGAAGTGCTAGATTAATTAATATTGTTCACTTTGTGTCCTGGAAATGTACTAAGCTGTATTTTTGTAGGTATATCTTAATGAAGTCTGGTTGTGTGGTTGGTTATAAATTAATTAATTTTGATTTGAATCACAATTATTTTTTGTGTCCAGGGCACCGACAGTCCCAATCAGAGAGGTGTTATTCACAACCTCTTGGCATTGAGTCTGAGGAAACAGTGTTGTATACTTGAAGCTCGCAGCCACCTTCAGTCTGCCCTGACCATCTCCAGAGAAAGTGGTAACCAGAGGAACCAGGCCCTGGCACTGGCTAACCTGGGCTGTTTGGCATTAGATGTAGGAGCGCCCACCGTAGCAGAACTATTCCTAGTGAGGTCAGAAATCTTAAACCTTCTAACACTGGTTTAAAAAGAGTTGGATGCATTACTATGATATTATTGTTTTTCAGATCTTTGCACCTGTTCATGGAACTATGGGAGAGCCCGACAGATGAAGAGCATGTTCAAACCTACCTTTGGCTGGGGCGGAGCTACAAAGACAGGAGGCGGAGTCAGGACATCAGAAAGTGTTATGAAATGGGTTTACTTATTGCACTTAATGCGAAAAATTTGCACAGTATGTTGTGTTTCAGTTTTACATTTAGTCTGACAGTATTCACATGATCTATCTGAGCACTGTCTTCATTTCGTGTAGGTCAGATGGTGGTTGCTAAAGTGCTGAGTCGGCTGTATGCTGACATACTGCTATATGGTCAGAGCATTGTCTACTATGAGCACTGTGCCTCTGTGTCCAGAGAGCTCAAAGACAAGAGACTGGAGGGAGAATATTTGGAAATCCTTAGTAGTTTATACCTGTCCCTTAATACTGAGAAGTACGTTTTGAACTGCCATTTTAGATCTCTGTTTTTATTAAAATAAGGTTTACTGTAAGTTTTGTATGTTGAGCAGATCATCTCGTAAGTCTCTGGACTACACCAAACAAAGCCTGAGGATATCAATTGACTTGGGCAAGAGGGAAGAGGAGTCAGAGACCTGGCTACAAGTGGGCCGTATTTACTACTTAATCTGTGAGGATGAACTGGCAGACATGTACTTACAGGTGAGAAATACAATCATATGTATAGTCCAGTTATTAATCATTTCATTTATTACATTTACTCTCCAAATACCAGGCTGCAGTGAAAACAGCCTTGAGAATGAATGACTCCCACTTTGCCATGACCATCTATGAGGAGGCAGGAGATGTTTACTTCAAAGGCTATAGGAATCGAATAGCTTCACTTCCTTTCTTCAGGGTAAGTAGCAATTTAATAAAGACTGACAACAACAAAGGTAATACATTTTGTCAATAATTATGGACTTTCAGGATGGCAGTCTGCCTTTTGCTCGGAGTATCAAAGATGTGAATTCAGAGTTCCGCCTGTTAAGTAAACTCACAGAGCTGTTGATGGACCAGGCAGAATGGGAGGAGGCTCTGCAGTATGCAACACTGGCAGTAGAGATTGCAAGCACAACAGGTAGAACATTATAGAACATAATTGTGCATATATGAGATGTGTTAATAGACCCTTTAAAATGTTTGTCATGTGGACATATGGAGGCAACTGGAGCAAAAGTGAGTTAACTTTACAAAAAAGTAGTGTTTGTGGTGAAGGATAGAATCATTCAGCAAACAATGAAAAACTATTGCCACTAGCCAAAATGATAACTGTTACTAATGTGTACATTAAACAAACATACAATGTGAGGTACATTCACTAATGTGTCCAAACCAGGCTCTGACATCACCTACATGTAGCAGAGTGATTGTCATTTGCCAAAACCATCTTCATTTGCAATATTTTGTGGCTGATGCTAATTTCGCCATTGAAAATGTATCGTGGTCTTGCCTACAGTTGCCTACATTCCGGCATTTAGAACTTTCTGTTTAAAAATTTTAAAAGGGTCTATATAGATATTTACATGAAATCATTTCCTTTTGTGTTTATACCTAAGCGGCACGTATCAATGAGCAGACCGCCTACCACCGTCTGGCTACAGTGTATTACAGACAGGAACAGTACGAGATGGCAGAAAACTACTACCTCAAGTCTCTGTCCTTTTGTCCACCTCACATTGAACATCGTATAGAGGCACGCTACTACACTAAGGCCTACTGCAGACTGGGGAATCTCACTTTATACAACCTTCAGGTAGGAACACTAAATGTAAATCTGGAAAAGATTATTAAAAGGGAAGGCAAGTCTATTGTGATTAAGGAAATAAATGTATTATTTAAAAATGATTACTTGCAGAATAGTATATAGTTAGTCCATGTCTGAGCATTGTTTCTGTGCACATTTTACAGGATGCGTTTGACGCTGTGGGCTACTTCCACTTGGCACTTGCAGCTGCCTTGGAGGACCCAACTAACCCCGAGGCTCTGTATGTGGTTTACATGAAGCTGGCTGAGATCTACAGCAGCCACATGCCTGACGATCAGCTCTGTCAAGTCTATAGGGACAGGGCACAAAGTCTGAAGAGAGTCTTAGGAGGGCAAGGGGGTGCTGCTGTGGACAATTATAATGCACTCTTATGTCAAAAGGAGGAAATGGATTCTAGTTTGGGAGGTCCAGAAAGAACAGCGGAAGGTAATATCCAGGATGACATTGCTCAAAGGACTTCTGTGACAGACAGTGTGGATATTATTATAGAAAACACTGCAACCAAAGATGCAGCTAACAATGTAAATGCACATAGCTCAAATAGAGAAACCATTGCCAGTCATTCCTACAGTGACAGTATCTTAACAGAGTCTTTTGATACAGCTAAAGAGGAGATCACAGACTCCAGCACCTCCACAGACACTTTACAATCAAATCAGGGTCAAACACATGGGTCAGAGTGGATCAAGAACAACACAGACCTGGAAACTAAACACAAAGTACCGGGACAAATGCCTTTTAATCACACAAGTGGAATTAATAAGCATTCAAATGATCAAAAATCTGAAATGCAAGAAGAACAAAACACCCAATTCTCACCCAACAAGGAGATTTTACTTGAAAATGAGAACAGCTTTGAAGAAATTCAGATTGACCACACCAATGAAGATGTAGAAAGTATCACAGAGAGCAACCAACCGGATAAAGCTGACACAGACAGAAAACACTTTACATTATGATGACAACACTGTCTCAAAGAAGCACTTAATGTTGATTTTTTACTGATCATCAAACTGAAGTTTTCCAAGTTCCAAGCAAATTGTGCAAATTGTGCAAATTGTGCAAATTGTACTCTAAGTTTTGTAAATGTATATTTTGTATCAGGGTCTGTTTAATATATAAATTATGTTGTTTTATTTTAATTGTACTTTCTTTGTTACTTTGTTTTTAAAAAGCTGGCCTGGTAATAAAAAAGGCTTCAACAACAATTCTGTTTTGATATTAAATACATAAAACAGCAATATAAAAAGACTAGAGGCAAATTACATCATAAATTCAAAAAGACTAATTAAAGACTAATGAAAGACCAATTAATCCGGGAATTTGCAGGTTTTAAGAGTGGGTTTGTAAAACGATAAAAATGGTCCTTTCTCAAAACCACTACTAGAGGGAGCCATCGGGCTATTTAAGGGTGTTTCTTTCAAAGCTATGTAGTTCCATATTTTTCCACATGTCGGCAGTATAACGTAAAGAGTAGCCTGCTTGTCTTGTCTCGTAGCACAGAAAATAATACTTGCCTCATCATCATTTGCAGAAGGCATTTTTTAACTGGTATGACTGGGGAACAAAATAGGCGTATCATTTTGATCAGCTGCCTGGATTAAATTAATGAAACTAAACCTTTGTGTGATCAAATTCCACTTTGGGAAAACTACAAAAAAATACCTTATATTGTTGAAATTACAGTGTTTTACATATTTTTTTATGAGGAAGCTGCTATGGTGGAAAAAAATCTCTTGTTTTGTAATGTGATGGCACCAGGCCACGGGAAGTTTGCATCCATGATCAGCATACAAATCCACCGCATATTTGGGGATTTTTTCCTTCCTCTGAGTTAAAAACAAGTCAAATTTTGCCAAAACAAGCTCTGTATTGTTCTTCCTTTTTATTAAGAATCCCTGTGGTTCTTTTAAACTGTCACCAGAGAATTCAAAATGCTCTTGTTGAATAAAAACAGCCAAACAGTAGCTAATTATCAACAGCAGAGTTATTTCTTTTATGAAATATAGTTCAGATTAAGACTCATTTTGAAGGAAATATATATATAATTTCCAAAGTATAACTAACATGTTACAGTTGTGCAACAGTTTAGTTTAAGGAAGTACCGAATTTGTATCATTCATTTCCTGGAGCTCTTTGTGTAAATTTATGGAAATGTGGTTCTCTGGAAAGATTATAGTGTACATGCTCTAATGCTCTAAGCACAATGTGTACACAAAGTAATTGTTATTTTTTCTACTGTTCTTAACATGACCTCACAACAAAATGAAACGTTATCCTTGCCTTCAATCCCCTGAAATCCCTGTATGTATAGATGCTCGTGCTGAGGGTTTGTCCCACAAGATTAAGTTGGTTCTACACTGTGACTATTGGACTTGTTAGTCATTAAACTTAGCATTATACCGGGCTTTATTGGATAAACAAAGGGAGGAGTGTTATTTTGTTTTGAAGCCGTAACTTCGAATGTCAACATTTTTGTTACATAATCTTGTATGGCATATGTATCCAGCCTAAGCCAGGCAGAAAAACACGCCACATGAATGCAAAGATATACACATTATTACCATTGTCATCTGCTTTGACAATAATCCGCCATTAAATATAAAAAATGTAGCTGTATGTTTTGAAAAATAGCAAAGACACAGTGCAAATTAATTTCTAATTGTATGTCTTTTTACTGCCCTGACTGGTGAACCAAAAAGAAAGATGAAGATGAAGCTTGGCCGTATACAAAGGGAACTTGGTTATACACAGTTATAGAGCGCTGTACTTTCTGATATATTCCTCTCTGTGTATTCCTGTTTCCTGCCATTGTTGTAAAAATATAACATTTGTTTAAGACTGGTTTATTGCAGAATTTCTCTATGGCTACCCCTGCCTCACAGTAAGGATGAATCCAATTGACCATTTTGTGTGACATTTTTCCTCTCTGGTAATACAATACATTACATTTTTAACCTCAAACTTTAAATAGAAACCTTCACTATCTCTTCTATTTTTATAACAGATTTTTTTTCAATATGTAGCTGTTTACAAGATGCCTCGCGTGAAACAGTCTGAAATAGAATTACATTGTTACTTACACGCTGTTTTTGTCCGATGTGCAACTGAATACTTTTCTCCAAACATTAGCCATTCGCTTTTTTGGACTATGCAAACCCACACATCTAGTCTCCCCACCGCTAACACATTTCTACCATATTAGGCCCGAGTTTACTTAACTGTAAAGCCTATTTGCCTCTCATTTGGTAAACAGAAGAGCGTGTCAGGCGATGCAAATAGAAAAGAGAAATGTTCGGTCTGCTGTTGAATGTCAGTGCCAAAATGTGACAACTTTTATTTCCTTGGCTTTGACACAATCCAAAATACCTTAGACAAAGACATCTTTCGGCAATTCATAGTGTTTAATAGTTATAATTAGACTTAGTTCCTCATGCAAAATGAATACATAACAGTGATGCAGTGCTTCAAAAACGCACTTTTAAAGACACAAATGATCAAATACATATAGTATGGTGGCAGTACTTAGCAAAGCCATTAAAAAACACAAAGCTAGCCATTTACAATAAACGGCTCACAATCACATTGATTCCCCTGCTGGAAATGACCACAGTTATTCTGTCAGATGATTGACCCATTAGCAAATAATGGCACTCGTACATGGTTCAAAACACAATGGCTTCACTGTCCATAGTCAAGAAGAGCGCTGCACATTTGAAAACGTGCCTAATGTGTGAACCAGGGAACAATATTTCATGATGGCCCTTGGTTTCCATAGTAAACTGCTTTTGGCCCAACAGTAGTGTCAGCAGTGTCTCTAGATTGTAATTTTGCATAGTTTGGTGATTAAAAACCAAAATCCTGAATGAGAAACAAACACTTTGGCTTATTTTCACAAGTGATGGTCTAAGGGGGGAGAAAAAAAAAAAAAACCCCGCTGATCTAAGCCATGTGGTTTGCCTGAGTGACACTTTTACTATAGCAATGAGCACAAGAAAAAGGCATGAGAAGTCCACTGCAGACAAAGCACAACTGAAATGCTCCGAGCTGAGAGAGCAGCATGTTTCTATGCACTCTCGTTGGTTCACTTAAGTTGTTTTGTGGAGGATTAGTGTCACCATTTATTCATTAAGTAGCACTGCATCCAGAGCAACTTTAATTAAACTGAGAAGTAAATTGATTCAGTTGAAAGTGTTAGCTGTGGAGGGTTGTGAACACTAGTTGTAAACAAGCTTGAGAGGTGGGTAGGGAGCAGGAGAATGCTTATAAGCTAGTCAGGACTTTTCATACAAAATTTTACATTGATTAACTCTAGGAAACAGTTGCATGGCTAATACTCCATACATGCAAGATGTATGCAGTCTTTACAGCTATAAAAAAATACTTGAGTACACCTTGGGCAGCTGTAAATCGTAGGGCTAACGCACAGACAGACCATTCACCCTCACAATATTTTCTAAGGACTATGCAAGTCAAGTATTTGTTCATACTCAATTTTATTTATGCTACTGCTGTTCTCACCAGAAAGCATTTTTTTTATGACAGAAGTACATTTCTGGATGTGTATTGTGGGATATTACTACCATGTGAATGCTGAGCTTGAATGGAGTCAATTTTAGACCTGACATTATATGGTTAAAATGTTTTGACGGCACAGGTTTTATAGCATTTTCTTTGGCCATAATGTTGTGTTTCTGACATTTGCTTTTTTTAACCTCAGGTCAGGTGGGGCTAGTTTGTCAAAAGTTATGATTTGAGATGAGCCTATACATATAAACTAAGCTCTTGGGGGACTGCAGACATTGTGGTGCCTTTTTTAACGTGGTCACCGAAGTGCCATGGGACTTATCGATCTAGTAGACAAAACTTTCACAGGCTTTTACAGCCACATTTGAGGAAACTTAACAAAACAGACCAACGTTCTCCCTATTTTTCTCTTTGGACTCAGACGACATGGTGGGTCTGATTTTGATATGGGAAAATACTCTTAAGCCTAAACGGACATGCATGACTTATACTAAAACACAAAAAGAATTTGAAGTTTTGGACATATTAAGCACACAGAGCATATGGCAAATCCTATTGACTTTAGTCTGCTCACATCTCAGTAAATCAAACTCAGATCTTAAGCCTTGAGCGACCTTGAGTATTTGAGCTTTTGACATGACTTAAAGTGAAATTGGAATCTGCCGCTCCAGGAGAAAACTTACTAAAGGGCTCAAAGTGTGAAAATGGTAGCCAGAAGAAAAATGAAAAAGACATTTGGACTTAATTATGTTTTATCTACATTCTATCCATACTTTTTCCTTGCTGGCCCCGACCACTTCACTACTACAACTAGAACACTAGAAGACTGTGTGTTGTCTTCAGCTTGCCTATATACTTCAAAAGTCAGCTCCAGACAAGGTCAGCACATCAAGATCCCAAATATGCCTGAATGAATAAAACACCACTCTACTTATAGAATATAGGTACTTGCAATTCAAGGAAAGTATATACTGTGTTGATAAATAGAGTCTGGCCTGTTTATGTAATAGTGACTACTTCGAGGGCTGGCACTTCGAAGTTTACACAGGTTCATAGTCCACATAACGGCTCTCTATTGGAAGGCATGACTAATGGGGCCATGTAGCGCTGCAATCAATCTTCATAGCATATTATTCACTGAAGTCACAGGGATCAATACGCGGGAGCTAGATTCGCCACATCTGTTGGCATTTGTGCTGTGAAAAAAAGAGACAACCAGAGATAACAAAGGACACTGACCAGCAGCTGACTGGGTATGGTAATTAAATATGAAGTTATGTACCATGATCAAATAAATATGTGTGTTTAATAAAAAAAAATAATCAAGAGATCAAATAATGGTGGTCACAGTTTTTGGAGAGATTTTTGGCTTTTGTGGATTACTGGGTCTGATTTGGGGCTTTGAAAGACTTTGAACTATACATATTCTCTTAGCTTTTATGTAACTGAGATGTAGAGTACCAATAATTACTATGATTAATTAAATTAGATGGTAAAACAGATTAAACAGATAACACTAGTTTTAAAATTGTCTCTATTGTGCAAGAACTAATAAAAAAGTATGTAAATTGTGAATTGAATGTAGGTCACATTGTGAAATAAATACATAGATAAATAAATACAAACTTTCCTGCCACACACCCAAAGCATCAATCATTTTCAAGATGAATAAAAAAGGCTATGAAAAATATAAATGAGAATACTAATTATTGTTTATACTTAATTCCATTGTTATGCTTTATGAATAGGAAATAGGAATCACTGTGGCTGTGTATATCATTACTCCATGAGGGCGAAGAAGAGCCAAATGCAAATAATATTCTGCATTAAAAATAACTTGCAGCTACTGTGAATTACAATTCCTCTATCTGAAAACCTGCCTAAAACACAAAACTGTATATTATGTATATAAATGCATAATATTAGTGATGTGAGACACTATAGCTTGTGTGTGATAAAGATATATGAGGCACAGACTGATACTGAACTTATCTTGTTTGGTTTATCTCATGGGAGGTTTTCGTTTACTCCTTTATGAAAATTAAATGCCCCTCTGTGGTTCATTGTGGATAATGAAAGACACATGGACGCAGACTTTACATTATTTATTTCCGTAACAAACATGACAGCACATACAGTTCACTTGCACTTTATAAATAACAAACACTACACCACATATTGTAACAGGCTTCATCACACAGTGGTTGTGCGGAAATAGCAAAAACGAAAGATAAAAGTAAACATTCAGCAGAGTGCCATTTCACCCCGACATTTTTTGTGATATTTATTTCTTTATTAGTCATATGAATTCACATTTATAAACACATCCATTTAGAGCAGTTCACCGTTAACAATATCTAAACTGAGACTGTAGCAGACGGTTCTCTATTTTATTTGTAGTCCCAGAGAGGAAACAGGAACTTCCTAAGACACAACAGCGAGGACCACGGGACCATTAAGTTAATTTTATACTTTTCTTTTCAAATGTCTGATGACAAAGAGCTTTACAGTGAACAGTGAGGCAGCTGTAGTCTTTCATAATGACCTTTTACTATAAATATGTGCAAAAATGTGAGCTTTGTAAGACATAAAACACATGTGGTTATATATTATAATATTAATAACAATTTCATGAATGCATACTTGTGTAAAAAGCCGTGGTTTGCCTGTGTAATCAAAGCACATAAATTATTTTTAGTGTGGATGATACACTTCAAACCATCAGCACTGTGGAATGTAGTAGCTAATCAGTCAAGAATCATTGCCCAGAACCATGCGTTGTCCTCCAGGCTGCAAGAGGGTAAACCCCTGAATTACAACCCTTATTATACAGGCGTATTGATGTAGGTATAACCATTAATAACAGAGCCAGAGAGCGGTGCAAGGTGAGGCCGTTGCCAGGAGGGAGCAGTAGATTTTGTACAATACCAAAGACATTACCGAAAATACAGAGCTTACATACAGTACATGCAGACAGTCACTGGTTTGAGTTCACAGTTCAAAATGGTGTCACTGAAAAACATTCCTAGAAAGTGTTTAGTCTGGCCTTCAACCCTCAAAACCCCTAATTGTGGTATAAAAAACAGCTGGGAATTTAGTATGATGTAATCAAGGGTGGATGTTTGTTTATGGAGGTTCATAAAGTCATGTCAACAACACTGAGTACAATGTGTTGTGATTCATCTAAATAGAGATTCAGAGATTGGAAAAAGCCAACAACTGGCATACACATATTCTACTACCTTGAGCGTGTGTTTAACGTGATATGATTTGAATTGCTACTGTCATTTCTCACTCTTGATCTTATTTGAAGTCTCTTATCAAAATTACATTCTCATTCAAGTAGCCAAGTCAAGTAGTCAGTTTGGAAGCTGTATACTGTAATCTGCGAAAAGATCTATTCTTTTTGCTTTGCTGTAGATGGGTGGGATGTCTGAATCCAAGCTAAACACTGGAGATAATGGATTTCTGCATTTACCCAGCTAGACTCAGCTGGACATTGGAGCATTTTGTGGCCACTAACAAGTGATTATAAAAAACAGTCTGTGGCAGTAGAGACAAGGCTTATTGGGCTCCTGGGTTTACCATTCATACATTCTATTTACAATGTTTTCCTAAATGCTGACTCTTTCTTATATAATTTTTTTGGGGGGCCGAGCAGTCAGCACCTTCTCTCTGTCTGGAACTTTATCACTGGGCTATTTTGATGGACTGTTTATCATTGAGTACCCCAGTGCCACCAGGGTTGGGGAAATGGCCTCTCTGGTTTCAGTAAACACTATACAATCTGGAACACGCCAACCACAAAATTGAATAAACACAGCTTGTGCAATAATAGATAAAAGTGTGACAGTTGCTATGAGAAACAAAAAGTCTTCATTTATTATCTCAAATTAACATTGACTTAAAAGGAGGCATCTTGGTGCAATCTTATGCGTAACTAAGTGTAATAGTGGTGAGGTGTATGTGGGAGCAGTTTAGATGAGAAAAATGCAATTAACTCATGACATATTTAGGTCTGCTGTGCTAGACCTCTTGACCGCAAACCAGACTGGTCACACTAATTTGTCTTCATTGGTAACGCCATTAATTGTCCTTCATGATTTCAACCAGTGTTAAATGTGTGTTTCGTTAACCCAAAAATGTATTTTTTTTTTTTAAGTCGTGTTAGAACTGAGAGCCACTGTACCCAGAAATATTATAAAACAAATAAGACTTGCTGAGACCTGCAAGCTTATCGTGACTATGACTTTTGCCCATGGTATCAGCTTGAAGCATGCATAGCAGATAACTATTGATATAGTGCTATCTGCAGTTGGCAGTACCTCCCATAAAACAGTGCCCAGTGACAGCATTGCTATACACTAGGGTGGGAGAGACTATTGTCCCTTTTCCACTAGTACTACTCAGCTCTACTCTACTCTACTCACCTTTGCTCGGTTTGGTTCGTTTTCCATTGCTTTCTAGTACCACTTTATTGTTGACGGGGAAGAAGAGTCTGAGATAGGTTCTGCTACACCTGTTGTTGATCATCACAATCCTACAAAACTGCAAGACTAAGCCAAATGTTTCTGGAATGTATCTCGTAAAAACAAAGCACCATAGAGGCATTAAATCTGATCCATTACACAATGCAAGTCAGGTCCTCAGTGTCTGTGCCCAGTTGGCATTGCTTTTGGAATTCACAGCCTCTGACCATGTTCACTTTGAAATAAAAATTGTTGTTAATAAATAGCTTGCCCACAGATTACATGGGAACCATCTGATCCAATTATATAATCCACAGATGAACAAACTTGTGATATGAGCCTGGCAGTGAGAATGGGTGTAGTGGTTAAAATAAATACAAAAAAACATGTGGTGAGGTAGATGTCAAGCCAAAGCAATACATTTAACAAAACCAGAAGTAATCTGCTGCCTATTACTGTATAGCCTACAGTAATAACTCCATGTGTGAAAACAGGAAAATCACCATTTTCCTAAAATTAACATATTTATCTTCTTTTTCCACTTTGAGTGGCCTTACCTTGATCAGTCAAATGCAAACAGCTCATAAAACACCATTGTAAACATGTCTGGAATGGCTCCAGCTTTAAAGTACAGTTACAGTCGTGAGAGTTTTGCTGCAGTTTCCGTTTGGGTCCACTGCTCTGTCTGTGACACTGCAGACCCGCGCCTCTTTACACCCCTCATTATTTCCCTCACTGTCATCTGAACTGCCTTTACTTATGCCGTGGGGTTCACTTTGCCAGCTGTGCCTGCTATACACATATCCATTGACCGGCCCAGCATTGGTCAACCGTGTCCTCTTAAGGCAAAGGATTTCCTTGAAGGCATACCTAAACTCAGGACTGCGGCAATAAATCAAGGGATTAAAAGCCGAGTTGGCGTAACCTATCCAGTTGAGGATCCTAAAGGTGAGGTCGATGTTGTTCACTTTCCAAATAGCCACCACTACGTTGAGAAGGAAAAAAGGCAACCAGCACAGAGTGAAGATCCCCATAATTATACCTAGTGTCTTTAATGCCTTGTGTTCCCTTAGGCAGAATTTAACCTTCTTGTGGCCACGCCCATTATTGGCCTCTAGTGATTTGAGGTTGCTGTTGTCATTGTGATGGAAACGTCCCACACTTTGGTCAATCTTCTTGAGCTGTCGCTTGGCTTCCTGGAAAACGCGGCTGTACACAAAGACCATGATGACCAAAGGGATGTAGAAGGAAATAATTGAGGAGGTGATCGCATAAGCCATGTTGGTGTGAAACTCACAGCAATTACTGTTCTCCATGCACCGCTGAGCTTCATTACCGTCTGATATCCACCATTTCATGTGAATTGGCAAGTAAGAAATTAAGGCTGCAATGACCCAAACAAGCACCACTACGATGCGGGCTTTGCATTTGGTCAGCATGGATTGGTAGTGGAAAGGTGAAGTGATAGCTAAATACCGGTCAATAGCTATCACGCATAAAGTCTCAATGCTTGCGGTCACACATAAGACATCAGTGGCAGTCCAAAACTCGCACCAGAAACTCCCAAAGTGCCAAGTTTTAAAGATGTTATAACAGGCGCCAAACGGGATAACAATGAGACCCATGACCAGGTCGGCACAGGCGAGAGATGTGATGAAGCAGTTGGTGACATTTTGGAGACGCTGAAATCGGGCAATCGCTGTAATGACCAAGATGTTTCCAAAGACAATGCAGAGGACCAGTACGGACATAATTATGCCCAGCAGGATCATTGTGGCCTCACTATAATTGTCCTCATTTAGTGCCGGCTCTGAAGATGAGTTGGTCATCTCCTCACTGAAATTGAGGGTCACTTGGGGGGTAGTGCTTCCCATCTGAAAAGACCACACACATTTAGCACAGTGAGCCAAGTAGCCAATATAGTTTCACTAAATGTTACTGCTTGCAAAAAGTAAAATATGCATTTTGCTTTTTAAATTTACAAGTCTATTTGTTTATAAATTGCAAATCAACATAGTAGTTTTTAAGCTGTATGCAACGTCACTTTTAAAAATTTATCAGAGCTTGGAACCTGCACAATTTTGCTTTTTAAATTTACAAGTCTATTTTTTTCCCTTCCACCACAGCCATCCAGCATGTGCTTTATTCACTGCCGTAAATTGCATATCAACAAAGTAGTTTTTAAGCTGTATGCAATGTAACTTTCAAAATGTATCTGAGCTTGGAACCTGCACAAAGAGTACAAAGGCTTGTGACTCTTTGTGTCTAGATTCTTTATATTGCTAAAGTTTAAAATTAGTCTTAGTATCGCTGTAAGTAATTTGCAAAATAACTAGCAAAAATTGAGCAAAAGAAATAAATCAAAACAAAAACATGCAGTCAAGCAACTCAATATTTCAGTAAAAATGCACAAACCTCCACAGGTGGCTGTCTTATCGTCTTCCTCCCATAAAAATTGGAAATGTCACAGTTCAGGTTACACTGCAACTCTTTAGTGTCACATGTCGCCCCTGTGTCTATCCCACTCGCTATCTCACTCTCTCAGCTCCTCACTTGAGCCGTGTTTCCTCTAATGTGTCTCCCAGGCTATTTGTCAGAGCCCTTATAATGTGGTGTGATGACATCATGGCCCCTGCTCAACCAATCAGAGAGCTGCCTGCGCCTGTGCTCAAAGCTCTCTACAGTTTGAACACGGTGTCCCTCCAAGGCTCAGTTAAAGCTTTAAACCACTACAGCACTCACTCCAGTGGTTTTCAAAATGCAAATGTTAATTGTAGACAAGCTCTTCATTTGAATTTATAACAGGTTTTACAAAGGGTGGCGAGAAGGGGCAGAGTTCGAGAAGAGGTGGCCACTCGAATCACGTTAAAATTCATTAATGATAGATTCGAAATGCTGCAAGTGCAAAGTATCCAAAATATACAGTTGGGCTATTTTTACACTCTACTTCCTGATCAAACCTGTTTGTCCGTCTCGTAGGTTTCTGTTTTGATTCGCTTGGTCTAGTAAAAATTTACATTTTATTTTCAGAATGTCTCACAAATACAAAACAAAACGTGCTGGATGTCAGGGTTCACTGAAATAAAACAGCAATAAGCAATGTAAAAACACATTTACATTTATGGAAAACTGGTTTAGGCAAACCTCTGAATCTTGCATTTATCTAAATCAGGAATTTTTCATTATCAATGCCAACAAAAATGCAGCTTTATCCAGAAACTAGAAGAATGAAAGATGAGAAAGACAAGGGGCTGACAGGAGATAGGCCACTGTGGACCCTAAGTGCTTTACCAGCAGAAAAGCACAGTTTTGTTCCCCCTTTTTTCTTCTTCTGTCAGATGTCTTCCTGTACGATTGTTGTGCAAAATGCGTGTTTAAGTATTTCACAAGTTGAAATCCTTGTCAAGTGAATGAAGTGGAAGCTTAATTACTTCTACACCACTTGAGCCAAGGAATCATTGGGAAATAAGCCAGTGGAAATATTCCACTTTAAGAAAGTATCTGCTTTGTTATGTAAGGTTATATAGGGGAAAAGTCACACAGGACAATGGATTTAAGAGGATTTAATTTAAGTGACACATAATCAAGTTATGTGGGGTTCCCATGAGCTTTGGCCAATATGATAGTTTCAGTGACTAGTCACTAGTCACTGTTTAAATGACCAGTGTAGGAATTGGATATCCATCTTCAACAGAACACAGAGGGACTTTGTCTGATATTGAGCAGCGTGGTTTGGTTAGAGATATGTACATTGACTTCAGGGGGCACTTTTGTTTGTTTGCTCATCTGTAAGAGTGGGTGTTTGTGAAGCTTAAAGCACAAGTAAAAATAGTTTACAAGAGCTCTGACCTTCACTCATTTCAGATGCTAAAGGCGTGTCATCAGTTCACTTCACAATGAGCCCTAACTACAGTCCACATGATGACGCATCAGGAGCCTCAACCAGTCAATCCATACTTGTATAATAACATTCATTTTTACAGTGTCATATGTTTCTGTGGTGTTAAACATACATGTGAAACATAAAGCCAACACTTAGATCTCTGTTGTAAGACGTGCACAATATAAAGTAATCATGCAACAAAATGCAAATGATGCAAACTTCTGCAAAAGGTTCATAGATGATAAATGATGCGTGGGAATGGCACAAAACTCAAAAACTGAAAAGAGATTTTTTTAAACTTTGAGACGAGTATAATATACATACATTTAATAAAGGTGAACAAGCCTTTATGATAATGCAACAGAAATGTTCAGAACTTATTTTCTGTCTGGGTAAATGAACCAACTGTCTAAGCTGATTTAAACTGTAATTATTAAACACAGCTCAAAGCAGTTTATCACAAGCAGTTCCCATAAACAGCAGCTGGGCACTAACTCAGAAATAATGTAAATGTTATATCTTTGAAGCGGCGCAGTTTCATTTAATCATTCCTGGGTTTCCTCCGTGTGACTTTGTCTTCCTGTATATGCCGTCACTCCCAGACACAGCCAAGAGACCTTTGGATAACTCTTGGACTGTCTCTGCTTTGATACTGTAAATATCCTCGTTCTTCTAGTTCTAGTTGTCTGAGAAAGTAGTGATGTTAAACCGATGACCCAGCATGCACCTCTCCAAACTCCTACTGTTGTATGTGTGTTCCTGTAATCTGTGAGGAACAATACCTGGAGGCATTACTGGTTTGGGAACAAACCTTCAACTGCATAGGAGGAAATGAGAGAGCCTCATTCACAATGTTTGGTAAATGTCAGAGCACATATCACATCTGCCATATTGCAGGATTACTGTTTAATTTAATTGGCCATGGTACAATGCATTTTTTAAATAATGTAATAACATGTAAGCTTTTATTGTTGTTTTATTATCAACAAAAATAAATGAGAAAGTATTTTGGTTAGAGATATATTTAAGTTGACTTAGTATTTGCATTGATTTTGTGTAGTTTAGCATTTGGTTACTCTTTTATAGCTGCTTTGGGTGTGAGGTGGGGTACACCCTGGAAATCCCTGGTCTACCAGCTACCTCCTGCCTGGCCTTCTCTAAGCCTCTGTATGCATGCACAACATACTTGCTGAGGACTAATTGGATACAAGAAGAGTTTCTGTGTTTGTGGCAACGCAATGGGAGTGAGACACTGGAAATCCTTGTGTATGTATGTAACACTGAGGTCAATTTTTCAATTTAGCATTTCTTTTATCAAGAAATTTCCCACTTATTTTCCCCATATACTTTTTTACAATTCTTTTTGTGCTAGCTGTAAAGTCATATGTTGTATTGGTTTCATATCAATGAGATTCAATTGCTGTCCAGGCAAATTGTGTTCTCATTTTAATTTGGTGTAACAAAGGGATTCTCCTCAGAGATTAATCCGGTCGTAACCACTAATTGGTTCTGTGGTGGAGGCCCCGAGGGAACAGCCCAAAACCAATGAGGACAAAAAATACTGACTGGTGTTTGCATTGCCATATACTGTACATTTGTGCTAGACCAATGGAAAGAATCTGTGCAGTTCACATGAGCACCAAGGGACAAAACCATGCTGCGTTTCAAACACATGGACCATATATGTCTATACTCTATTGGCTGGGATGTTGATGGCTGAGTTACGAGTCATTGTTCACTGATAAAACTCAGACAAGAGGAAGAGGTTGTAAAAAGACTCAACAACTCATGTTCAGGGGCTTTTAACAGAGCAGACCCCAGTTTAAACAAAAGATAAAATAGCTACAATTTATTTTTGTTAGTCTTTTGGTTTAGCACAGTTTAATTATATCAGCGAAACGATTGGTCCTCGTCCGCAGATCCTACATATCATAAAGACGCTGAACTGGATTGAGTTTGGTTCTTCTATGCATCCAGACAAATCCAAAAAGTCAAATAGACCCTTCCAATGTTTGTTATGGTTTAAGGGCAGGGCCTCCTAATTGCTCATTAACAATATAAAAACTCTTAGAAATCACATAATGTGTGATTAAGGTGCCCGTTGATGCCAGTTGTGGCAGACGTATGGGGCCGTTTTGCCGATATACACCTTGCTGTCAGGGACGATAGCACAGGCCTAGTTCTTGTCATGGCCAGATGTGGGACAAATAAAGGACTTCTCATCTTATACTCGCATACATCTGGATGAAATTAAGTTCGATTTAGAAGAAAAAGAGGAATGGAAATCATGTCCGTGGTGCACCAGTGAAGTACTCTGTGGTCGGCAGACAAACGGGCGGTCCCTGGGGGTTGGTTGTTTGTCCTATTGATCACCAAACAAAAGAACAAGCACTCACGCATGGAGCTGCAGTAATATTTACAAATATTTGAGGAGATTAAAGGTTGAATGCAAAGGATTGACCCTGTGACCCCTTTTGGGAATAGCCCATTTTACAAAGCAGCTTCCCTATTTTGATAATACAGTAAAGATTTATAGCACATTTAGACTTTAGGATTGCTTAATGTTGCATAGTGTTAAATGGAAGAGAATACTTAGTCCAAAATAAAGTAGACTATGGACAATGCATAGTGAAACATGATTTGTTCTGCTAAATGAATTTTAAATAATCTATTAGCTGTGTAGTCCATCTGTGATACTGTTTGATTGGCCATTGCTTTTCTCATTTACATTTAAAGGGTCCCCGCTGTACAGTAAACACAGTGATCAATAATTAAACAGGCTATAGTCTGGGAAAGCTGAATAAAGCTGACAGGCAGCAATACTCAGCACCCAACGCAGATACTACAGAAATAACTTTTTAATATTATTATGATTATTTATATTACTATGTGAATATTAGTTGTTAAGTAAATAATTTGAACATCGACTCGACTGTAATGTTTGACTTAAAGCCTGATTGAAATGAAAGCCAGTAGTCCATGTTTTGCTAAGTCAAAAATAGCATGTTCCCAGACATTCAGTGATGTAATCAAGCACAGGAACAGCATCAAACCAGGATGCAAGCATACAAATGATTATTGCATATTATAAAAGCTGACTGTACTTTACTACACCATTACTACAATAATAGAAAATAGACCAAAAAATATAAAATACTAGAAGAGATATGTATTTATGTGCAGCCCAACATCACACATGTGGATTGCCTCAAAAGGAGCTCAGACGAATACTTGAGAACATAAAAACAAAATGCTGCTAACTGTTGATATTATTCAGGGGCACAGTTCCTCGTATGACACCACTTTTTTTGTTTCTTTATGCGTTGTGACAACCATAAAAGTAGCTCCCTGCCAGTCTTTTGTGTACAAAGAAAATCAAAGAAGCACTGTGGGAGCTTGCTAAATGACTAAAAATAATGTTGTTTTCATTACGTAACAGTTGTTTTAATTCTGACTTTGGCAACATTATGTTGAGTTTACGATAGTTGCTGTAAAATCTGAAGTGAAAGCATCTTTCTTTGACAGCGATGCTAACAATGGTTGAATAAGGGAAGAGAAAAACTACATTTGACCCCTACCAAACCGAGTGAGAAGTGATGTGAGACTGGTGACGGTGACTATCTCTGGTTTTGATTTCGTCTTTGGCAGACCTCCAGCCGGTATAAATAGCCGCAGTTAGGACCAAGACATGTTCACAAGAGGAATTTACTGTGAAACGGAGAAGGACAAGGCTAACACTGTGGGGCATACCAGCAGTCACTGAATATGTACCATAGGCTTTCCATTCGCTCATCAAGGCCTCGTTGGAAACATGTTGAACTTCGCAGCACGGGACTCAATCATTTGTCACTTATAAACTCTCCTGTTAGCACTGTTTGGAGGTGCACTTTCTTTTACCACTAACACTCACTGGCCACTTTATTAGGTAGACCTTGTACCTAATAAAGTGGTCTTCTGCTGTCGGCCAATTGCTTCACGTTTTGTCATCTTGTGCATTCAGAAGCACTCTCTGTAAACTCTAAACTATGCATCAATTGTATGATTATCAATTTCAGAGATGTACAGTCAATCTGATCATGTATAAAGTCATTTAAATCACCCTTTTTTATTCATTTTGATGCTTTGTTTGAACTTCAGCACATTTATCTATCTATTAATGATAGTCTGAAAGGGTATTTGAGCAGGTAAACAGGTCTACCTAAAAGTGTGTCCAGTAAATGTCTTGTAAAAGGTCTGTATTAGGAGATATAAAATACATTGCACAGAGCCTTCAGAATAAAAGTGTTTTTTCTTTAGCTTAAAAGTGTGTTACTTGTCCGTGAGAGATAAATCTGCATACATTTTATGTCCATGCAACACAACCACAACCATATCTTTGTTAGATATAACATCATGTTCCTTTTAAAAGAGGGAAGAGGCAAAACCTTAAATACTAAACAATCTGGGTAATGTTTACATAATACTGGGAAATATCAATGCAATATACTTTTGTTATGTTTGGCATAATTCTCATACACACACAAGCAAACATATCAATGAAGACATTCCCTAAAGTCCTATACATTATCATGAACCTTTTATGGTACATTCAGATATATAAAGGGATACAATGTTGGTATAAACTTAATGTAGATATGTCCAGTTTGGACATTTGATACAATCTAAGACTAAAATCAAGAGAGTTAATCCTGGTCACCTCTGGACAGGATGACCACACACGCAGCAAAGATATTAATATATATGTTTCATCATGTTAACAGCAGCTAAAAGATCCCTAAATGAGATGCATAGGGCACTTTCTGTATATTTAATTATGTCTTTTGATTATTTGAACTAGAGCTGGACAACGTCATATATGGCAACAATATTTATTAAACTAAATAACTGGACACAGGCCAAAAGTAAATCCATTACTTTTTGGAAAAAGACACACAACTTTAACCCTCGCTCGTCTGAAGCAGTTTTTCCAGTTTTGCAGTCGCCTGGCAATGACTTTGACTGATGTGTATTCTAAAACTGCTTTTTGTGAGTTAGCTGAACAACTTTATAATTTCAGGTCTGCTTTTTGATGCCAAAGTAGCTGTAATTGACCCAAGAAAAAGTATTATTAAATTATTTATGTTTATGCCATCAGATTGGGATTGTAGATCATACATTTCTTAACAGTGATAGTGTGGCTCATTTGTCCCTTATCTGAAATACCAAGTGCACATTAGTATGGACCAAACATTTGTAAGGATTGTTATAGAAATCAATGTTATTTTTTTACCGTTAAGTTAAAGGTCTTACTACTATACGTTTAGGCTTGT
Organism: Philypnodon macrostomus; assembly: GCA_036025475.1. NCBI lineage: Eukaryota > Metazoa > Chordata > Actinopteri > Gobiiformes > Eleotridae > Philypnodon > Philypnodon macrostomus. The sequence goes on from JAVQKC010064244.1 coordinate 58,182, forward strand.
TCTGTGCAGGAAATATTGTGAAGAGCCTGAGGTGTGATCTGACAAATAGAGACACGCCATATGATAAAAATGATTCATATTTTACATTTTTAGCCATGCAAAAATACTGTAAGGAAGGAGCAAAAATTTTACATTTCTAAAAGTCTCAAAAACAATCTGCAATAAACACTGATCAAACCGGCATTAAATAATTTACTCAGTTATTTTCTGCAGCTTGACCTTTGTGGGTCATGGGTGGTGGCAGCCTATCTCAGCTGGGCGTGAAGCCGGGGAACATCCTGGATAATGACTAGTATGAGGCTTACAATGACAGGCAAACATTACCACACACAGTATTCCCCTTAGCAATTTAGTATGACCGATTCACCTATGTGTGGGTGTCTTTGTGTGGTAGGAAAAAGATAGAGTACTTAATAGAAATAGTTTGTACATGGTTAATTGTTTGTGCTGGGGGACCTATGAAAATAGGCAAAGCTGGCAAAGATATATTCTGTATGTATTTGCAGAATAATATATCTAAAAGCCTATTTTTAACAAGCCTAGCACAGCATTATTTGTCCTTGTAAACACTAGTTTAATGGCTTGCACACTTCATTATAGCAACAGCTATCCAGCCCAGAGGTATGAAGTTAGTCAGATAACAGTACAAAATAAAAGTGGATGGGCATTATGGTACTATCGGTACCATTTTGGTATGGTGAAAAACATTTGTTAGGTGTTGAACACTTGTCTGTTTAAGCACAGAGCTGCTATTTAATTGTGTTCCAATGGTGTAAACTATGGCCATAATGCATTTGTTAGCCCACACAGCATCTAAACCAGCCAACATTGGTGTTATGTAAAGGGTCAGCACAGGTTACAACATTAGTGTCTGTCTTAGTGTGTTTTTCCATAGACAGAATAAAAGTCTTATGAGACAAAGAATGGCATCATGGGCAAGAAAAAGACAATAAAACGATCCAGTGGACATGAATATTTGGTTAATCTCAGACATGCGTTCTGATGTTGAGATGCACAAGTGAGAGCTGGCGGCACACATCTGCCGTTTGTCCTGACATATTGCATTTGTACTGGTACATAACTTATTTTAGATTTAAATGGCAGCTTGTTCTACAATTGTTTGGATAATTTTAAAGCCGGTGGTAATATAAAACCACTAAGACTTTGGTCTATACAGCTATGGTGAGTGATTCAGTCAAATTGGCAAATCACTCAACATGTCGACCTGGCAAATTTGCCAATGACCTCATTTCTCAGTTTACAAAAGTGTTGAGTAGTGGAATATAACTCCTCATCTGGCTGGAGAAGAATAGGACAAGCTAGCCTATGGTTGAGGCCAATTAGAGGTCATTATCACAGTAATGACTTTATGTTACATTCACACATGCTACAGCAGTACAGAAATTACAGGTACAAGAAGTCACACTGCTATTTTACAGAAGAAATTGTGTCCATTAATGCACTTCCTGAAAATAAAGCACCTTTTCATTTCCTCATGAGACAAAAAAGAGAACAACATGTCCTCTTCCTGCTGTTTCCATCAAAGAAACCATCAATTAATGCGTGACCCAATTCTGGGGCAACAATGATTTGGACATGTACAAACACACGTAAACAGGCTGCCAAATGAAATGTTTTTTGGGGCCAATTTCTCCTTGTTATTAGTGTTACTGAAGGTATCGGTTGTAGTCAAAATGAGTGCAAAACATAACTGGGAGTGTATACAAATAATAGATACTATATACAGCATAGTATTTGTTTAATCAACTCAATACAGGAATCTATTTGCAAATGCTTTGAATATCCTTATCAGAACATAGTGCACGTTTTTGAAGTCCAACCCAGCATGGATAAATAGAAAGAGCTGCATCAGGAAATTTCAAAGAAATGATGTAAAACAATACACAATACATTGTCATTTTTACCCACAGATGGGGGACAGCATCGCCGTACAGCAACATTCTACTTTTAGAACTAGCTTCAATCTCATCAAATCTGTCAGTATCCTGTTATCTGTGTTTACAGAGGTTTAATCAAAGTAATGCATCTGTAACTTTAGTGTTTGACCAAAACTATATTATATATTAATACCAGAGGTGGGTGGTAACAAGTTATATTTACTGTTGTATGGGCAATGAGGGTATCAGACTGAGACCTGTGGATATATCTCTTGTATTTTTCACTTTATAAACATGTTGTGGACATTAGTCTGTCTTTTCTGCTAGTATTTTTGGAGCAGAAAGCACCGCGATGTTCTGGGTGCCAGGCTCCACACTCATCCCGCAAGCCTCACCCCAGACCGAGGCCCCGCATCATAGCCCAGTGGATCACGCTGCAGATTTGAAGCCATGGAACTGACTAACTTGCCCTCACAACAAAGGCAAGTGGGCTGGTTGATAAGTTTACCTAAGCAAAACAAAAAAGTAGAGACTGCCTGCACCGTCCGCCCCTCATATAACCCTGTACGGTTGACTAAAGCTCTGTTCTAAAGTAACCTCACTATCTCCGAAGATAGCCTTGTAAACAAATAACCAATCTAAAATTACACTCTCCAGCACTGGCACAGAAATAAAACAAACTCCTGAGACACAGCAAAGAGAAAATATGTCTACAGCATGTTTTACAAAGCCTTAAACAAAATGCAGCAGCCAGAGCAAAACATGTGCTAATCTCCACAGCAGCGTGTAGCAGTTAGCTCCGGGCAAGGAGCTAATCAAGCTAACGTTAGCCGACAGGATTTCGTGCTGAATCCGACCCCATAACGTTTACTGAGGCAACCACAGAGGAACAAACAGCTCATTTTGCACATCACAACATGGGCTACTAATATAAAAACCTGAAATAAATGTTATTTAATGTTATCTTTTGCCGAAAATCCTGTATATTTCCCCTTTAAGTTAAGTTAAATCAAATGCTGTCTCAATGACTTATATTTTTGTTCACATCAGTTTCTTTGTTTATCTTAAGTGTTGATTGCTAAAGTGGGGTTACTAAAGCGGGTGATGTTTTCTTGACTTGTTTCTGCGTGGTCTTTGACTTCTGGTTCCTCTTTGTGCCAAGACAAGCACAGTTTTCGTCACCACCCAGAGGAAGAAGCAATTTGAGGTTACATAATCACTTAGGGCTCTCAATGAGGTCAGCCACTGGAAGCTTGAGCTTGGCAAAAACCCATGTGCAAGTTGAACATTGTACATAATGCCGACATAAATCCAGATAACACCGAGCCAAAATCAGATAAACAGAACGTAAGAGAATACACCATGTTTGATGCAAGAGGGCATAGTTTCAAAGGCATTCAGCTCAACAAGTGAAAAACAAATGTATATTG
>JAVQKC010064262.1:0-10118 GCA_036025475.1 Philypnodon macrostomus
GGTAGTCACCTGAAATGGTGTTCACTTCACAGGTGTGCCCTGTCAGGGTTAATCAGTGGGATTTCTTGCCTTTTCATGAAACTAAAGAAAACTCATTGAATGAATGAGGTGTGTCCAAAACTTTGGTCTGTACTGTATACAATGTGTTGAAGGAGGCTGGACCAGCCTAGTTCTGCAGTGATTTATGCGTTACACTCTTAAATATAGCACCTTTAAATGAACTAAATAAGTGGTCTCAGTAGTGCACTTCTGACCCAGACCACATCCAGTAAGTGAACCGCTAACCGCGATCCATTTACCAAACCAGTCTCTCCTCTCACTGAGCAGGAGGCATGAATGGAGCCCTTGTAGTCCTAATGTGTGTGTTAATATTTGATGAGGCTTCGACTGCAGCAGGAGGATGACAATGCTTTGCTTTCCAGTCAAAACTAGAACTAAACCAATGCTAAACCTAGGACCAAACCAGTAAACAAATGGTGAGTGTAAAGCAGGACTTAAACCAAGTGTAAGGTTCAAACCGGGACTAATTCAGGTCTAAACTAGGACTGAACTAGGATCACATCAGATCTAAACCAGGAGTACACCAACTAGGTTTAAACTGGAAGTAAATCAATCAGACTTAAGAAGGACTAGGACCAACCCAGGACTAAACTAGAGATAGGTGTAGACAGGGAGTAAACCAGGTCTTAACTAGGACTCAACCAAGACAAAACCAAATGTTAGAACTGGTCTAGGTCAAAACTAGGACTTGTGTAAACTGGGACCAAACAAGGTCTAAACTAACTGAGAGCTAACTAGGTTTAAACCTGGACTATTAAACTAGTTAACAGGGTTAAACCAGGACTAAACCAGAGATAGATGTAACCTAGTAAAACTACAACTAAACCAGATCTGAACCCTGACGAAACTGGTCTGAAATGGGACTAAACCAGGGCTAAACCAGAACTAACTAGAGATACTGTAGGTATATCTTAACTAAACCAGGACAAAGCTGCAGCTAAACCATAATTAAACCACAAATATCTTAACTTTTATAGACACAAATCTTAATCCTGAATGAAGTCATTGGTTATGTTATGAAGGGGCCACTCTAACTGTGAATCTTGCTGACTGTAAAAAGCACTCAATAGAGACGATATTGCTTCTTGTACACAGCTGAAAGTATCTGGAATGTGTTAGTGTGATATGTGCATTCAGACGCAGGATGCTTCGTAAGGTTTTTGTATTGTCGTAGAGATGTGCACTGGGAGCCGAGGCGTTGATAATGGTGGGATATTCTAATACAAGCGTGTGAGGATTAGATGTAATTCATATGAGAATGCTATTGTTCAGCGTGCTATCCTTTTTGTAGCACATTCTTTGTCTAGTTTTCAATCCATTTTTTCTTCTCGTTCCACCCTTCAGTGCACATCCTTGTCTCTGATATGCAGCATCATCCCTTTTCACTGTGTCGTCAAATATGAGACGCTGTTTGAGACGTTATTATAGCCAGGTAAATGCACAAGAATAAAAGCATGGAGCCACTTACAACTCTCTCTGTGACTCTCTGTGTGTTAGCAGTCTGGGTGTACTGCTGGAAATCAGTCGAAATCAAGTCTTAAAAGAATAAATCACACCAAATCAGCATAAATAAAGAAGGACTAAACCAGGGTCTAAACTAAGAGTAAAGAACGTGGAAGCAAGGTCTAAACTAGGACCAAACCAGGACTAAACTAGATGGGTGTGCAGGGCTAAACAAGTCTAAACCAGGTCTAAACTAGGGTCAAAGAGTAAATCCAGAACAGGACAAACCAATATAGAGAGATATAGAGCAGGTCTAAACCAGGACTTTTCTTCTCAGGTAAATACACATAAAGATCTATTTCTCAATTACAAAAACAGCTTGTCTGTGTCATTAGCCTGTGAGGGCAGGGAAGAGTGGGCAGCTTGGAAATGACTGTTTTACTCACTAGTCATGCCTCCTCAGTCTGCTTCTTTATCAACAAAAACAAAATCAAATGTTTGGTAACCTGAACTTGAACCTGAAAGTGTATTGCTTCACTATTCAAAACAATGCCGTGTATGTTGTATGTCCAAAAATAGTATGAAGTATGAAAATCAAGTTCAAAAGAGTCATCATAATAACTACTGTATAATTGACGCAGCATTTACATAATTATCAAGATAGTTATTGAAAGGTGAATGCCCTTGTGGGTTTACACCAGCTTTACTGTCTGTACTCAAATACTGTAGTGTTTAAGTTTGATACAGAATTGCTTGATACATATTAATGGAAGCAAGATTTGAACACTGGAATCAATCAGGCACTTTACGTTTGGTCTAAAATACACTTGATCGACAATGCTACTATTCATTAACCCTGCTTATTCCTTGCAATGGTGGGTCTTAAAGCTATAGTCTGGAGGTTTCCAAAATGTACCAATGTGTTTTTGTTCTACAGTAGAGTTTAGTTTACTTAATTTTACTTTCCCCTGGCCTCTACAGCAACATCAAATCATAGTTTATGGATTATCACAGCTTTAAGTATACCCCTGGCATGGCTGACACAAAGAGCAACTACCCAAGTTGTTCAGCGAGATATGTTTCTAGCCAAAATCCAGCCAAAATCTTTCCAAATTTGGTAAGTTGACTAGTGTTAGTATCAAGCCCTTTTTACGCCTGCAGACTATTATCTCTCCCTTACCCTCTCTCTCCTTCCACACACCCACTTCCACCCAAGTGCCCTCAAAGCCTGTTCCTCTGCGGTCAACCACTGCGCCCCTTCAGATGGAGTGTGTATTTCTACTGAGAGCACTTCACCAGCCGTCCCTCCCTCCCTCACTTCCTTCATCATCCACAGTACACGGGCCCTAACCTCCGACCATCCATTCAGCCTTTTTATCGCCTTCAACAGTAGCTAACACTCGCCGGTGGTCGGGAAAGCAAGCAGCCAGCAACCCTTGAATCATCGAGACGCTCGGAATAGGATTACTCAAGTCGACTACCAGCACTTGAAAAAGATGCTCACTTGACATTGTGCATACTATTGGAGAGCGGAAATGAGGACACAGGGAATATAAGGCTGAGAGAGATGATCAAATTTATGATTATATTATATTGTCTTTTTCAGTCGGTTTTCCATGTTGTCTTAGCAAACAAAAAATTGAAATATAAAATAGTAATCAAAATAAAAAAATAAAAAAAGTCTGTGATATTTTACTTTTGTGTCAAATTTGATGCCACAGTGATACAGCATTTCATGAACATAGGGTATTTAAAAGGGTAAATAACATATAATAGAATATATAATAATAATAATAATAATATATATATATAATAACCTTTTGTAATTAGTATACAGTCTAATAGAAAATCTACTCAAAAACATTGTAAGCAAAACTAAAGAAAGAGTGGCAGATATAAAGTGGAAGCTGAATCATTTATTCACTGGTATCACGCTATATGGAAAAATCATGTCACACAGGAATAAAGGCTTTATTCAATATTAAACTGTGTGTTTGCTCAGCCCGACCAGAAGGTTAGGTAAGGACATCAAAAAGTGTGATTTTTCATTTTTGAGTCAATTTGATAAGATATACAAGACAGATGTTGATTTATCTTGGTTTGAGATGAGAGTTTGTCTGAAGTCGTTTGTGATCTGATTTGTGGAGACGGAGAGATCTCTATTGTTCAACATTGTCCTTGGAAAGAGCAAAGAACTATTTAGCTCAAGGGAAGGTCATCTGTCAGCATTAGGTTTTGTAAGGATTAAAAAAATGTCAGTTTTAGGCAAATGTTAAGAAATGAAATTAAGAATGTGGTATCAGTTTCCCTGGGATTAGCACAAAAGCATAAAATATAAAATGTGGTCAAATGAATGGATTTAGATTCAAACACTCGCTTTGCATTTTCTTAAAGGGAAACTATGCAACTTTTCACCATTTTGGTCACATTTGTCCTGCACAGAGCGCCCCCTACAGTTTTAGAGAATATCACAGTCCACAGAAAAAACACAAAGAATATAGAATTTATATATAGACTCTAGACGATCATAAAGCTACTGTTCAACACAAAAACAGCAGGTCCATGTCAGTTTGGCATATTTTTTATTTCTTGGAGCTCTCTCTGTAAAAGCCTGTTTAAAATCAATTTGTGGATTTGGCGAGAGCTGTGACTTGACCCGAGACTTCCAGGGACATTCATCCTCGCAAGGAAGCTTCATTCACCCCACAGCAACTCATTTAGGATCACACTGACTGATGTTTTGTTAAGGTAAAAAGTTGCATAGTGGCCCTTTAACTTAATAAAACTAAACAAAATATTTTGAGAGCGTATTGTACAGCACTTATATGCGCAGTACTGAATGCAGCGGTTCTGACATTAAATGGGTGCTTGGTGAATAACAGGACTAAACCAGGTCTAATTTAGTTCTAAACTGTCTGTGCCAGAACCACGATTATGCACATCAAATCAAACCAAAACAATTGTGCACTCACCATTGCGGTCTATGGCGAAGGGTGTATTGGTGGTGGTGATCTGGTAGTTGCAGATCTGGCTGTATTGTGGTGAGCAGTCCTGGTCTGTGGCCTCCACTTGAAGGATGCTGTCGTAGATCTTGCCCTCTGTCACCGCGGAGTGGTACTGGGGCTCTCGAAACACCGGGGCAAACTCATTCACATCATTAACCTGAATGTGCACCACGGCTCTGCAGGGAGAAGGAACAAGAATGAGAGGAGGAGTACTACAGGAGCCTGCTGTGACCAAATTGGTAAAAGTACAAAATTCACAGCAACTTCAATGCTAGCATGTTTTCACTGTTTGCAATTAAATTAATTATAAATGGTTAGTTAGGTTCTTATTAAAGGACTGTAATGTATATGTTTTATTTGGCATTTGCAGCTTTGAAATCACAGGAAGTAGGGAGACAGCAAAAAGAGACATTTGGCTGTCAGAGTCTAGGCCAGGGGAGGGCAAACTGCAGCCCGGGGGCCACATGCGGCCCTTTGGGCTTTTTAATCCGGCCCGCCAAACATTTTCTCATATTTTTAAAATTTTAAAATATTGCCAATTTATTATTTATTTTTTATTAACCAGTTAACTCCACATCAACGTATGTTTTCGCTGTGAGACTTTGATTGGACATTTGTCAAGAAATGGTTGAGTTTACAAAGAATACAATACTAGCCGGCCCACTTGGCACATTTTGAAACCCCATGTGGCCTTTGAGTCAAAAAGTTTGCCCACCCCTGAACTAGGCTCAATCCAGAATGTTAGCTTAGTGGCACAGCTCTACCAACTGAGCTAAACTTCATTGGCTGGTTTGCTGATTGTCTCTTAGGAGGAAAACTGGATTGTCAAGAAATGTCATTAGGGATATTACATTTTCTGACATTTACAGATCTGTAATAAACCTGTTGATGAAAGTGTTTGGTGTTTAAAGGTGAAACTGTCAGCTTCCTAAGGTTTAAAGTAAATCTTTGATGCCCACGCCATCATACGAGTCTAATGGTCTGGGACACTGTGCTGGCCCTCAGAAGATGGTTATGTTAAAGAGATCAGAACTCACAGCAGGTGATGTGGTGATACAGTTTGTTGACCATTAATTAGTGTGCAGATGGGCCCAGTTTCATTTAAAGAGGTCATTTAATGCAAACTCAACTTTCTGATCTCTCTAGCATGTTTTAATGTTGTTTATTAAAAAAAACATACCTAGTTTTACAATGTTTTTTAGTGTCATTGGTGTAAGTTTGCTGACGTTCTAACCTTCTCATGAGCTGAAAACACTACATAGACAGGTGAAGCAATCTGACCTTGCTATGAGGGGGAGAGAGGGCCTTAACGGGTCATGCACTTGAACTTGGGCCAATTTATAAAAGTCAAAATGTCAAAAATCACAATTAATTCAAAAAGCTAAACAAAAAAATATGAATTAATGTATATGAACCCTTTAATTAACCCCTCAATCCCCGCCTAAGGCCCCTAGTTTACTGTATAGGCCCACACTGATCCTTAAAATGCCCTTATATTTGCATGTTAGGCCACTGTCCAGGCTGCCCCCCCACCTCAGGCCCATAGTTGATAAAAAAATCAAATGAGAAAACGAGAATTATTATGAAATATGAATTACAAGGATGAAACATTCTCCGAGCTTTGTGTGTGTCTGTGCAGAGGTTTATGTACTTGTTTATGTAAAATGTCTCTATATGCCAAAACCTGATATACAAAGGAGCATTTCTATCCAACAAGATGCCCTAATGGATCATTTCTTAAGTGGTCCATCAGGAGTTTTTTGTGTAAAGTCATACATATTGAAGGAAGAAAACACCCCATTCATCAAGTTAAAATGTCTTCATCAATACTGTGGGGCAGCCAGGAGGCACCAGACCACTCTATCCATCCTTAGCCTTATTGACTGACTGGGAGATGGATGGTGATGAGCTTCAATACAATTTTGTGCCTCAGATTGGTAAGTCATATGTTAATACTTTAGATTTACGAGACAAATGGGAGCAGATGAATGTCCTGTTTATAGGATTATAGCTAGAGGCAAAGGAGATGGCTGTGAAAATACCCCATTAAAATAAGCAGTGAATGTCATATGCATTGAGTGGGTGGCCCAGTTAAAATGGATTGTCACGCTTGGCTTATCTTACGGTTTCACAAGTTCGGGTGGTCATTTTGTTTTTCCTTCATTTGACAATTTTCAGCAAAACAAATTGGATTCTATTTTTGAAATGAGTGGCTTTAGCCGTGCATTTATACAGATTTATACACCTTATCCAGTTGATTTTTTCTTTAGTTTTCTCTAGTATATACCGTAAGCTTAACTGATTTATTATATTCCTATATTTTGTGTCATTAAGGAAAATATTTTCTCTTGTTCCATCTTCATATGATGCCAGCCTGCTGCAGCTTTGACGGCAATGCTGAGGCGATTGAACATTAATGCTGATGTAGTAAACATTGGCATTAGGCTAAATTGTTTTTATAGTTTTATCATTATTTATTATATATTTTATTTTGTTATTGTTGTTTTTATTTATTTATTTGTTGTTTATTTATTTATTTATTTATATATATTTTTTATTTTTCATTAGTGCCGGAGCGGTGGTGCAGTGGGCAGATACTTGCCCTTCACCCGGAGGGTCGGTGGTTTGAGTCCCCGCCCATGCAGACACGCTGTCAGGCCCTCCCGTGGACCCACCACCCGTGAGAGGTACCATGGTGCAATGTGGATCGGGCGGTGGTCGAAGGCAGGAGTTCCCTGCTTAGACTGCTGCCTCCGCGAGCTGGTTTCGGACAAGCGGAAGAAAATGGATGGATGTTTTTATTAGGCTTATTCATTGATCCTCTGTTGTTTGTGGAACTGATTGATTTAGAACAACCACAACTATGTCTCTTTCATTGGACTGGTGCCAACCCGTGTCCTGCCCCTATGCCGGGCAAACTAGCAGCAATACACGCCACTCAATGCGTGAAGATGGTCTATATCGGGCCCCTTATCTCTTCATCATGTCACCTGTCAGAGGGTGGAAGATAGTTAATATTTAGTCCTCAAAGTTGGTGTGTTAGAAGAAAAAAATTGGCACATCGTTTGACAAATTGTGATCTCCAAAACTGCAGATCTTGTGGGGTGTTTCCGGCCTCCAGTATTCAGTATCTTTCAAAAAATGTAATGCATGTGGGGACTGAAGGCTGACGTGTGTGGTCCAAATCAACAGAAACAGTAAGAAGCTAATGTTCTGATAGGAATGTGCCCGAATACAATCACAGTGCATACATATCGATACATTTGTTTACATTTTTTGAGAACCATTATGCCTTTTATGCAGATGACTGACTGTTTTATCATGCCTTGTATAGAACTGCATATAGAAAGCCATTTTACAGAAACACTGAGAGTTAATGTACTGGTAATGATAATTAAACCAAACCTTGGATCCACAAATTAAGTCGGAAATGACTCAAGGCTAATTCACTGGGCTCGGTCTGAACACGGTGCCAAAAGCGGTAAAAGTTTGCCATACAAAATGATGAGCACTATATAAATCCCTGAGCTGGCCTTGTTTTTGTCATATTAATGATGGTTTCTCATAGACATTACCCCCTTGCCTCTGCACACTCCCCAGGGCTGTGGAGGCAAACATATGCTCGACTACTCCTGGGGCTTGTAGCTAATGATTGTTGCCTTGTTTATGCAAGTAATTACTAAATTAAAGGGCTGCTATTATGCAATTTTTTTTTTTTCATTCACGCATATTAGATTAATGCCATGCTGAGGCGCTGACCTACTCATGAGCTGAAAACATGTGGATTCTTCTACCTATAGGTGAAAAATGCTACATTTCATTGTTTGAAGATTGTAGTAAAGTGGGCATAGCCAGCAGGGGGAAAGAGAGCCTTAAAGTGAAGCTAAGAGCACCAAAAAAATTACATATTACACCTTTAAATATACAATGGCAATAGCATAGCATACGGCGACATGCTCTAATTATGAATATGTTTTATTTCGACTTTGTGTGTTTTTTGCCTGTGGCTCACATCTGGCTCAAACAGGCTATAGTCTTTGTTTTCATGTTGTTGAAGTGTAGCCAAGCGATCCCCATAGGGACAATGTTTTTCCCTTTGACAGCCCTCAGCTTCATGTGTGGGATGTCACAAAAAAAACAGCAGGGGGTTAAATGACTCCCCAGGCATAAGAGGGATCACAGAACTGCTCTACAAAGTGAATGGAAAATAAACACCGTACAACCCAACTGTACATCTAACATAGAAGAAGTATGTATGAACCACCAACCTTCCAGTTAGATCATTTGAGCCACTGTTTTTTTTCCCGAAATCTATTGTTTTTACTCTTATGAATCCAGTCATGACATTGCAGACAAGATTAGTGTTGTGTCACTGGCCCATTATTGGCACCAAAGGCCCACAATCTTCAGTAAACAAAATGTTGAAGTCGATTCTGCAGTTTTAGTTTAGTTTTTAGCTCTCAGTCTGTGCTGGGTAAACATGCATGGGCCCAGTATGTAGGCATATTTGTATTCCAACTTTTCAAAAAAAAATTTTAATCGTCCATCTCTATAGAGCCAGAGAGTGAGAATCTTAGTTTCTGATATAATAAAGCTTGCATTTGTATAAAGGGCCATTGCACTGTATTCAATCTAGATGTAGAGATCACAGTGGCCATTGGACATTGCTTAAAGATGAGAAATGTCAAAAGCAGATTATTATATTAGTCAATTATTTTATATGCGTTAGAAAAGGAGCTATGAAAACTGGACATTTCTAGTGGTAGCTGGAGATAACTTGAATTAACACCATGCAGCATTTTCAGAGGCATTTCAGAAAAATGTCATTCAAGCAATTAATGGTAATCAGTGAGAGAAAGAACTATAAGTCTTGTGGGATGTGTTCACCAGATCAGATGGAAATCTAATGTTGAATTTTAAGCAAAGAGCTCAATCTGAACCACATTCAAAGACCATTACCAGCAGCTGGGGCAATAAAAAACATCTGGACATGAGCCATTTTTCTTACCCCTGAGAGCTCATATATTGTTAGCACTATTTTCTGTGATTAAAGCCACTCAAACTAAGTACATTACACATCGTCAGTCGTGTGTGTTAAAATCGGGAGCCGCTCCGTCCAACATGGGCCAGTGACTCAATCTTTTCAATTAAGCAAATGGTATTGGTTTATTACATTGGGCTAATAAACTTCAGCGTGTTAGAGGCCCACTGAATTGATCACTCAAGCAATCAATTCAGTCAACTCAATAAAGATCTGCTTATAGTGCTGAGCCTTCTCACAATGGGCACCTAACTCAATGTTTTAGACAGTATTTCCGAATGTTGAATTATGTGGAATGCCAGACTACCCGGGATCTCAATCCTTTGTATGGCTGCTGAGCTCGTACACAGGCTTGAGAATAATTAGACAAGAAATGGGACCTAATCACATAACATCTGGAAAGGCTGGTGCAATTGTTTTTTTGTGTTGAATGTGTCTCCAGGCGCCGCGGCGGTGGTGCAGTGGGCAGATGCTCGCCCTTCAACCGGAGGGTCGGTGGTTCGAGTCCCCGCCCGTGCACACGCTGTCAGGCCCTCCCGTGGACCCACCACCCGCGGGAGGTACCATGG
>JAVQKC010064278.1:0-15780 GCA_036025475.1 Philypnodon macrostomus
AAACATCCACTTTTTTTTATTATATGTTTATTATATTGTTACTTATCTCTTTTTTGCACACTTTTTTTTCTTACCATGTACTATTATTGCATGCTACTAGTACTTCATGACTATCTTAGAGAGTCTAACGGTTCTTCCGATCCAAAGCATTTCATTGCATTTTTTGACCCTGTGTTGAATGTGCATTTGACAAATAAACTTGAAACCTTGAAACCTTGAAACCTTTCATCCACATTTTGGAACCATGTACAATAAAATGTGCTGTCAAAACTTCTTACTGGGTAGGCTAAATTGCAAGTAAAACATAACCCCTTACCTAGCTCTCAAATTTGGGTTATTTGTCCCACATAATTTTATACATAATAAAAATACATTTATTTATTTATTGTTTATCTAATCAAAACAATAATTTGACTTCATGTAAGCTGAACATTAAATGTGATCTCAGTGGCCACCAACAGCAGAGGACCACAGCAGGGCCACATTAAGTTCAAGGTATACCATGGACAAAATGGACAGTGAGTTCTACATCCCACCAATAGACTGCATTACTTGTTTGCAACCACTGGAAAGTACAAACAAATACAGGCTATTTATTAAGGTTTGCCACTGACAATACACCACTATAATCAAGTAACCAATCTATAGTAATAATATAGTGTTGTTATTTTTATGTTACAAAGATATTCCACTTTATATTTGTGTTGTAGGAGCACTGCAGATCGAGAACAGTGAGGAGACGGACCAAGGGAAGTACGAGTGTGTGGCCACCAACTCTCAAGGCGTGCGCTACTCTTCCCCTGCTAACCTATACGTGCGAGGTAGGACTGGACACACATACATAGGCAAACAGAGCAATCTTTCCCTATAGGCGCTCCTAAATAAAAACTACCTCTTTTCTCTGTGCTTTTACTGTAATTATATATTACTAACCCATTCATTGTCTACGGTATATGTGGAATCTGTGTGGTGTTCTCACAACCACCTTAAATAAGTCTACCTTAAACCCTGGTGCAGACTTCTTGTGTTAAACCAATTCTAATTTGTATCAATAATCAAATTTACATACATGCACCTTGGTTTAACTGCATGGAAGCATCATTGTTGACTAAAATGGTTTCTGTACAAGGGGCAGACTCATAGAAGGATATTCTGGACAAAATAAAACAAAAGTAAAAAACAACATTTACTTATTTATATATAAGTATGATCGACTTGATAGACGGCTGAAAGATCACCGCCTATGTCCAGATGTCTTTGTCTGTATGCAGTAGCATATGATTGGAGTGTATGGTTTCTGGTGTAAGGATATGAGTGAGTTATAGATGGTTGTGAGTGTATGGACATGGTTGTGAGCGTATGAACATGGTTGTGAGCGTATGAACATGGTTGTGAGCGTATGAACATGGTTGTGAGCGGATGGACATGGTTGTGAGCGTATAGACATTGTTGTGAGCGTATGGACATGGTTGTGAGCGTATGGACATGGTTGTGAGCGTATGAACATTGTTGTGAGCATATGGACATGGCTGTGACCGTATGAACATGGTTGTGAGCGTATGGACATGGTTGTGAGCGTATGGACATGGTTGTGAGCGTATGGACATGGTTGTGACTGTATGACATGGTTGTGAGTGTATGGACATGGTTGTGAGTGTATGGACATGGTTGTGACTGTATGGACATGGTTGTGAGTGCATGAACATGGTTGTGAGCGTATGAACATGGTCGTGACTGTATGACATGGTTGTGAGTGTATGGATATGGTTGTGAGTGTATGAACATGGTTGTGAGTGTATGGATATGGTTGTGAGTGTATGAACATGGTTGTGAGCGTATGGACATGATTGTGAGTGTATGAACATGGTTGTGAGCGTTTGGACATGGTTGTGAGTGTATGAACATGGTTGTGAGCGTTTGGACATGGTTGTGAGCGTTTGGACATGGTTGTGAGTGTATGAACATGGTTGTGAGCGTATGGACATGGTTGTGAGTGTATGAACATGGTTGTGAGCGTTTGGACATGGTTGTGAGCATATGAACATGGTTGTGAGCGTTTGAACATGGTTGTGAGCGTATGAACATGGTCGTGACTGTATGACATGGTTGTGAGTGTATAGACATGGGTGTGAGTGTATGGACATGGTTGTGAGTGTATGAACATGGTTGTGAGTGTATGAACATGGTTGTGAGCGGATGGACATGGTTGTGAGCGTAGGGACGTGGTTGTGACTGTATGGGCATGGTTGTGACTGTATGGACATGGTTGTGACTGTATGGGCATGGTTGTGACTGTATGAACATGGTTGTGAGCGTATGAACATGGATGTGAGCGTATAGACATGGTTGTGAGCGTATGGACATGGTTGTGAGTGTATGATATGGTTGTGAGCGTATGAACGTGGTTGTGAGTGTATGGTGGTGTGGCTTTGCGCTGGCCGTTTTTATTCTCTCTGTGTTTCCCCGTTCTCTCTTCTCCCTCACTTCATTGTGTTCCGCATCAACCCCCTTCCATCCCTCAGAGCTTCGAGAAGGTTGGTGTGCTCTTTCTTTTCTTTTGTTACTCCTTTGTTTCAGAAAGATTCACTTATTCAAACAGAAAGAAAGAGCGAAGAACAGACCAGAACAAACACTGGACTAGATTTGAAGTCAAATGGCTCCAAAATGAAGACAGCCGATATGTACAATAAAGTGGTCTGCCTACGCAGCAGATTGCATTGACTGCATTGTGAGGCCTTGTGTGCAGAACCCTTGGTATTGCCTTCACTCCCCGATCAATGTTTTCTGCATGGTATGATCTTGTTGTCATGGAGACCCAGGAATTGGAAGATTAAAAAAGGCGATGTTTGCATGGAAGGAGTGAGAGAGAGAAAGAGAAACGAGCACCGCTTGCATGTCTGTCGAGTCGCTGACACTAACGCATGGCACACAGTGTGTTTACGCCGATTGATATGCTCGCATTGTGATTTTATTGAACTTGCTGTCTTGTCATGTCTTGCATCTGTCTTCATTTTTTTCCCTTTTGTGTCACCACATGAGACATTATGTCCCAGCTCCCATGTCGTTGCATCAGCTTCAATTTTGCACTTGTTGAGTGAATATCTCACCCTTCATGCTTGTACATGCCTGCTATTCTGAAACTGTATGTGCTTCACAGGCTTGTAGGAGAAGACATATCATCGTCAGTCATATGACATGTCATTATGTGACATTACTGAGAGTCATGCCCACAATAATCAATATATACTTAGTTTTAAAAATGCCAAGTCTACAGTGTTGCACTTTTCTTTGCCCACCAAACAACTCAATATGCCTGTATGTCTGACATTTAAAATTAATAATATCCATGCATTTTAGATAGCGAGGGAGTTATTAATGATTCCTTCTTATTACAGTGCTTAATGAAAGCAGTGTCCTTGAGACAGACAGGGCGGTGCTCCGTAAATGTCAGCTCAGGGACGCTCTGGACCTGTGTGCTGAGACACTCTTGTAATCCTCACCACTGTGCCCAGGTCTCACTCAGAGCAGACTCCCTGCAGAGGATGCGAGTCAGAATATGTCTTCTAATAAAGATGGAAGCTCCATAGAAAATGGAGAGGAATGATGCAGCCCAGTACGATTAACTTTAAGCTAGCGGCTCTGTGAGTGCGTAAAGGATTATAGCTTGTTATGAGCTCACTTAATTGTAAAGTGCTAAGTCCCGGCAGTGGCTTCGTCTGGCTTTTTGTCTCTGGATAGTTCTACATTCATAACCTGCATTGACACTGCAGAGGTCATGTTTCAGCTTCCTTAACAGTCATCGAGTCTTCACCTCCATCCTGTTGTGGCTCATATTACCAAACTAATCCATGTGCTTAATTGACTCTTTCCCTTTGTTTTTGGCTGCATTGTTGGGTGTACAATAACAAAGTGAATGAAGGCGATAGTATTGCGTCATGCTGCATTGCACCTGCTGTGTGTGTGCCGTGTGCATGAACAGTGTGTAACGTATGTCTCCTGCATGCAGACAGGAGCAGATGCCTGCCTAACCATGTCTAACAGATGTACCTGTTTTTGTCTCTTTGTCTCTTTCTTGGCTTCAACTTGCGTATCCAATTCTGGGTATCTTTTGGCTTTTTATTTTCATTTCTAATGCATTGAGCATTTCTTTTTTTGTGAAATGACAACATTTTTGGATTTGTCTGAAATTTTTAAACCAGTGGTTCACTTTTTTTACAAATTTGTTTTAATTTTTTTTTTAGTTTAGGGGCGTGGCCTTCGAAGATTATGCAGCCAATATTTATTTATTTATTTAAAAGTAACAAAAAATTCAATTAGTGCTTATTTTACTTTGACCTCGTTTGCTTAGTCTTTGTAGACTTTGTTGTTTTAGTTGTAGCCTCTTTTTCTTGCTCTGCCTCCCCCTTCACATTCTCTCCTGTTCATCCAGAGATGTCCGTTCATTAACTCTATCTGTCTATCTCTGTTCCCTGGGCTTTCTTTCTTATTCTTTCTCTGTTCTTTTTTTAACATCCAAAACTTTAGCTTAATGTTTTGTTCTCTTTTTATGTTTGATAGTGTCTTATATGTTTTTTGAATGGGCCTTTGGTATTCTGGTATTCAGCAGTGTTTTTAAATAGATCCATGTGTTTTCTTCTTCCTGGCTCCTCTGTTCTCCCCCCTTCTTCCCCTCCTTCCCCCTTTGAACCCTTTTCTAATCCACTCTTTTAATCCCTAATTTCCCCCTTTTTTCTCTCTTCTTCTGCATTCTGTCCGCACCCTGATGTAGGAGCGACAGACACATGTACATAAGTTTATTCACTTATAAATGATAAACATGCACATACCTACCTCACATATCTTCTTATCTTTTGCTCGCACTTTCCCGTACTGCCTCTTTCATATTGTCTTGGTGTGTTTTTTGATTACTTACTTCTGTGTTTCCGATGATCACTCTGTTAAACTGCTCCCTATAAAAAAAACAACCTTTCCAGATTTCACTTCCTGTCCCACATTTATTTCCCACAATTCATTTTGACAACACTGTATAAGTTCTGGATCCTCTATGTATTGTACAGTATCTTGTTGTACAATGTGGCTGTCCTTTGCTACATTGCCTGTCCATTTTTGTCTTGAAGAGAAGCAGAGCTGCCTCCTATTTCTGCCTGTCAATTTCTATCGCTCTGTCTGGCTCTTGTCTCACTGTCTCTATCTCCAAACTTCAGTTCTCCGTTCTCTTCTTTTGTGTTATTCTCCACCATTTTATCCCTCTTGAGTCGCCCAGGCATGCAAGTGACCTATGAGTTCAGTCTCTCGATGCATCATTCTCCTAATATATAGTCTAGCTTACTTTGTATTGGATATAACTTGCCACTTAGCTTGTAGTTCTCATGGGGACACAAATAGCAAGGCAGGGCTTATTGATTGCCCCCATGTGACTGTCTACTGTGGAAGCTCCTTAAGGCACAGAAATTTCACAAAGTTTCACAAAACTTTCTCTTTATAGTTGCAGTCCTATTTAGGACTTTAAACTGGCCAACACTTGTTTGAGAAACTGACTATAGGTGCCATGTCCTGGTCCGAGTGATACTCAAGAGTTTGTCACTTTTTGTTTTTAAAAACGAAGCTCACTGATTTTGTTGAGCTCGAGATTTGTGTCTTTTTGTTGGACTCATCAGTACCATAAAGTAATTGGAGCTAAACTTTGAAATATTCCTTGTAATTTTCTGTAAAAAAAACCCTGAAGTTCATTCTCCCCCTTCCTGTGACCTCTTCTCTCTCTCTACTCTATCTATTCTTTTTGCTTTCTCTATCTCTCTCCCCCTTCACTCCTTGTTTTTCTCACCTGGCCCTCCCTCCCTCCCCCCCGACCCGAAACCTTCCTATCCCGATATTCCCGACTATTCCCAGTGCGCCGCGTGCCCCCTCGCTTCTCCATCCTGCCCTCCAACCACGAGATCATGCCGCACGGGAGCGTCAACATTACCTGCGTGGCAGTGGGCTCCCCCATGCCCTACGTCAAGTGGATGCTGGGCAGTGAGGACCTGACCCCCGAAGACGAGATGCCCGTAGGGAGGAACGTACTGGAGCTGAACAGTGTGAGGGAGTCGGCCAACTACACCTGTGTGGCCATGAGCAGTCTGGGCATCATCGAGGCCACCGCACAGGTCCTGGTCAAATGTAAGGACTGCAGTTTGATCATTTTCTACTATAGAAAGAACAAAGATTGAAGAAGTACTTATTTGTTGATTTTGACAACTTCTCACTTCATGAGTTGAGTCAGGACCTTTAGAGACACCGACAGACAGCCAATCACTTTCAATCAGTTCGGGCAATACATTTACCAATTATTTTTGCACATGCATTTGTATATAAGTAAAGGTATTTCAAGGTAAAGTAGCGTAAATGTAATGGAATAAACAAACCCAAAAACTATAAATCTGGCTCAAACCCGGCACGCTAAGTAAAATAATACTTAATTTAGTCATTTTATTTGTACCTTATAACATCTCAAAAAGTCCAACTCCAGCATGAGTTGAAGTAGGCCTATGTCTTTTAATGTTGTGTAGAATTCAATAATGCACTTGTGTTTTTATACTTGAATATAAATTAAATAAATAAATACTATATTTAAAGCAGGTCTGTGTTTGCATGAGTTTGACTACTGCCTCCTAAGAGCACAGAACAAAGTGCACAGACACCAGACAGACGGTAATTAAACAAAGAGAATTTATTTCAAAGCTGTTATTTCTCTGACACAGACTGGTTCAACTCAAGATATCAAGAGTTCAATATCTAATTATAAATTATTTAACAGACTGATTTTTTGCCTGCAAAGTACTGTACTGTAGATGAAAACATTGTTAGGGCTATCTTTTAGCTTCGGACACAAAGCAAGGCATTTCAATGGAGTATGCATGTTCTCCCCCCATCTTACCTTGGGTTCTCCCCATGCTTTTTTGCTACCCCCTGTAAGCCATTGTTAGTATAAATGGTCAATATAAATTCCCCTAGTGAATGAATGTGAGAGTGAATGGTTGAGATAAACCAATTTTACAGGGTGTGCCTTCCCAATGACCTATAATCAATTTTTCTGTTTTTTTTTTTCTGACACTAGCTTTACCCAATGCTCCGGGAACCCCTCTCGTGACTGAAACCACAGCCACCAGTGTGACCATCACCTGGGACTCAGGTAACCCTGACCCTGTATCCTACTACATCATCCAGTATCGAGCTAAAGGCCCGGACAACAAGTATGAGACAGTGGACAGCATTACCACCACTCGCTACAGCATCGGAGGACTCTACCCAAACACTGAATATGAAATACGAGTGTCTGCTGTCAATAGCATCGGACAGGGACCCCCTTCTACCCAAGTGCATGCCCGGACCGGGGAGCAGGCTCCGGCAAGTCCGCCAAGAAATGTCCAGGCTCACATCATATCACAAAACACTGTGCTGGTCCGCTGGGAGGAACCGGAGGAGCCTAATGGACAGGTAGGTTGTGGAGATATTTGCACTTAATTGCTTAGTAAATTAAATTTTGGCCCCTGACCTAGAATTTCCCTGTTCAAGATTTGGACTCTACATCTTTGTCTGTAAGATAGTGGCAATTCCTTGCATATTATCTCTTGTTACTGAGAATAGTCATATATTTATACAAAAGTGTCTGGCACCGATGTAGGACTGATGATATTTTAAAATAGTAGCCTGAGAGTTATTCTGATTAAGGCCCTCAGAGGTTAAAACGTTAAAGCCTTAATAAAAGTCTCTGTGGCCAGTGATTTCCCGGCTGTAACCCCCATGATGCTTTCTCATTCTCACAAAGAAATACCAGGTAATTGGACTGTCCTCTCTTAAGTTAAGAGCACTCTCTTTTGAGGACTAGTTCTTTTTCGAGCCACCTGACCATCACTGTGCTGTAAAAATCTGAGAAGTAAATGCAATGGAATTTAGAGCGTATGGGGATTACAGATATAAAAGATGAATAACAAAGTGAGCGTGACTGAGGTATTATTGAAACGCTCACATTCCAAAACCTATATATATACTATAGGAGGTGGGAGTGGGAACAGGAAATATAATTATGTTACAGTTGAATAAGGTTAAATCAATTTATGTTATAATAAAACAATTGTGATGATGTGTTTGGACCTTAATATAATGATTTAGACCCAGTTTTATTTTTTTTAACTAATGGAACTAATACTTTGTCTATCTATGGTAATAAGGAATTAACATAAACGGTGTCCAACCATATTATGATTGCATTATTCAACATATTTTTTGCATATCGAATGTTTTGCTAAAATCGTGCAGTGCCAGTGCTACAGTCAGTGGCCATATAGACCTTACACTGAAGCAGGTCTCACCCACATTTATGGAAAGGCTGCGTTTGTTTATCGGGGTCAAATGCGAGACTTCCCAAGAGATGCTGGGACCTCACCTTTTCGACAGTGACCTCTACCAAACAGCAAAGCAGCAAATCCACAGGACCATCTGCGCTTGAAGCCAAACAGTCATTTATACTTGATGACCTTGGCTGGTTATAAACTCTTCTGGTTATGCGTTGTAAGGAGATATTATGGATTATGGGGCATTTGGGACACTGGGATTACGTGAACAACCACATAATACTCCCCAGTCACCGGCGGCACTCAAATCCAGTTTCAATCCTGCAAAGTGAATTGTTTTCACAGTGATCACGACTTATCTGTCTGCCTGCTTCCTTCTCATTTACAGGTGAAAGGGTATCGTGTCTACTACACCATGGACCCGTCACGCCCGATGAATGAGTGGCAGATTCACAATGTCCAGGATAGTGTCATCACGACCATTCAGAACCTGGTGGCATCAGAGACATACACCATCCAAGTGTTAGCCTTCACCTCGGTGGGAGATGGGCCCGCCTCTGACCCAGTACATGTTAAAGTCACGCCTGGAGGTCAGTAGTATAATTCATTTGAATGGGATTTTAAATACAGTGCTGCGCAAATTACTTGGGCAGGTTTGAAGTAATGCTGTTGGTACATAGACAAAAATATGCAATTTAAAATATTAATTCAAGATTTTACTAATTATATTGGCAATGAAACTTGGTACAGGGATTCTCCACAGTGTACCCAACGTAGTTAAGTGAAAGTTAAGGTATATGTCAAACTTTGCATTGGATTTCACAGTATTTTCAGCTTCAATCCAGCGGCCCAAAAATGAAGGCTGTGTTTCACATTTTTATTTTATTTTATTTATTTATTTCTTTACTTCTGTATAGTTAAAATCTGAAGTTGCCAGTAAGACTTGCTGAATGTTTATATGAAAATGTCTGTTTCACATTATTTGTGACATGTCCCACTTTTTCCTGTTTTGTCCCACTTTATGTCCCATATTTGGTCCAATATGCTTCTACGGCAATTAGTGCTTCTAGTTAAGGCAATAAACTTCATATAAGCTAAATAATAATAATAAATAATAAATAAATAATACATAATAATAGTTCTACTACCTCAAATGAGAACCACTACTTTACTATTTATTTTTCTATTTTATTGTATTATTTCATTTTTTGTGCGTGTCAGAACTTACCAAAGTCTGCAATTTTTGCATTTTTGTTGGCATCTAGAAGGACATTCTCTGGTTTGAGGTCTCTGTGGACGACCATGTGGCGATGGCAGTAGTCTACAGCGGAGATGATCTGCTGAAACAGGCGGCGTGCTTCTGTGTCTTCAACCTGCAACACCATGTATACAAACATGACTGGTGGCCATTATTTAAGATGGATTTCCTGCATTAACTAAACTCATCTGAGAAAATGTTTTACTTTAACCCTGTGGGCTAGCCTGGTATACCAGTCCCACCTACTTTATTTCAAAAGTGGGGTCTGGTCCCTTGCTCATAGTGAATCATTTCTCTGCGGTTTTGCGGACGGGCCAATCAGAAGCCGTTTACGAGCCACATTGGTGTGTGTTTTGTTGGCAGTGTCATGAACAAACTTTGCTAATGTGACTTCCTTGTTAGCAACAGGCTGTGTGCATGAATGTGTGGCTTTTTAGCATCATGATTGGTTTACTATAGATCGTAAACTACACCCTTGAAATTGAATGCAATTAAGGAGTGACCAGACTAACATCTTTGTATAGAATAGGAAAAGAGTTAGTCACGGCTGATCAGGTTAACTGTGGGCTGTATTATAAGACGTTTTGTTTTAGAGCATGGGAGGCAACTGTTTAACCAATCACACGCTTCCACAGAACAGGGGTGCTCTGATTGGTTATCTGTCTAGAACTAGAATCAATCAGGAACTAGGCCTGTGCTGTCGTCCCCGACAGCAAGGTGTATATCAGCGAAACGGCCCCATACGTCTGCCACAACTGTCACCAACGGGCACCTTAATCAGACATTGTGTGATTTCTAAGGGTTTTTTAATTTTGTTAACGAGCAATCACTGTACCAAGTTTCATTGCTCTCTGCCAAAGTAAGTGTGTCCAGGGTCCCATAGGGGTCATAAACATGGGGGCGCTATAGAGGCACTCTTTATTTGACCTCTGTAATTTGCCTATGCACATTAACTATACACTGCTAAAATTCACATGATTTCATTTATGTTCAGCAGGATTATTGGCTCAGTAAAATTGCATCAAAATATTAATTTGTTAATTATTTAATTGTCATTAATCGTAGAAGTACCAAACTCAATCCAGTTCTGCATCTTCATGATATGTACCTGTGTGCAACAGTTGAGAAAGATCCGCCAATTTGTTTTTGAGTTATCACGCTAGAATCTACGGACACGGGCCAACTTGATTCCATAATATCGTCGTTTTGCCGATATAATAATGTGTTGTTGGCTGATGCTGCATTTTAAAATATGTTTTACCATTTACACATATTATTTTTTTTTTAATTAGCATAAGACTACATGGAAGTCAACACATCATCAAATGGTCTTACCCGTCCATGTTTGCAGATGTAGTCAAACAGTTCACCTCCAGACACATATTCCATCACCATGAAGAAGTCTGTAGGAGTACTGATCACCTGATACCTGCAAAACAAATAATCTGTAGTGATGTTGCATGTAATCAGAAATTAAAACAACAATGCTTTAAACTGTCCCTGGTTTATCATGTAAAGTAGGAAATCTGTCATTGTTTTACTTTGGACCCTATCCTGTCCTTCACAGCTACATCAAACCAAAGTTTGTATGAGCTACTACAACACTCAAAAACTTGACTACAAAGTGTTAACCTACAAACTCTGATTATATCACAAAACAACAATATTATGGAATCATGTCCGTCCCCGTCCGCAGATCCTAGCTGTGAACGCGATAACTCAAAAACGACTTGCCAGATCAGTTTCAACATTTGCACACAGGTACATACCATAAAGACGCCGAACTGTATCGATTTGGGTATTTCTACGATGAATATTAATTAGGTAATCAATTAATTATGGGCCAAAACTGTGAACGTAATAACTCAAAAAGTCTTTGCTGAATCACAGTTACATATCATGAAGATGCAGAACTGGATTGAGTTTGGTACTTTTATTGAGCCAATAATCCTGCTGAACATAAACAAAATTGCATGAATGTTGTCACATTGATCCGAGCAATTGTATACTTAATGTACATAGGCACATTACAGAGGGCAAATAAAAACATACTTACTTTGGCAGAGAGCAATGAAACTTGGTACAGTGATTCTCCAGAGTGTACCCAACATAAAACATAATTTTGGCACCAGCCTACAACAAACAGGAATTCAGCCATTTTGGATTGAAAATGGGAGGTCAGATATATATTTGACAGCCTCTAACTTGCACATGCTTTGCCCGATAATGCTCAAACCTGTAACAACTACCACTAGCCCTGAACGCATCTGACCAATATTATGGCAGTTACCTCTATAGCGCCCCCTATAGACTGAAAGAAAAATGTAGCTTTAGGGAAATTTACTTGAATTTGGCAAAAACATTCTTCGCAAACAGCCAGCCAAAGTCAAATAGACCCTTCCCATGTTTGTCATGGTTTGGGGGCGAGGCCTCTTAAATGCTTGTTAACAATATAAAATCCCTTAAAAATCACACAATGTCTGATTAAGCTGCCCGTTGGTGCCAATTGTAGCAGACGTATGGGGCAGACGTATGGGGGGCGTTTCGTCGATATACACCTTGCTGTCAGGGACGACAGCACAGGCCTAATTAGCAATGGATTTGTCCATATTAATCCTTCTTTTATTCTCCTGTTTAAACAGAGTTTGGTGGTATATTAGGCTCATGTTAGCTCTTTTGTAATGAAGCCACTTCAAAGTATTTAGTATCAAACCTATACTAAATTCTAATATTTGTATATTTATATAAATCTCACTGTTCACAGCAAAGTTACAAATCACAGAGCGGAGTCAGCAGCGACAATTTTGTTTTAATGTAAAAAAAAACAACAACAGTGTATTCCCAAAGGCAGGTACGCTGGAGGCATAAGAATAACTGAATATTTTGAACATATGGCAAGAACAATGCAATCTGCCACCAATAGCAGAGTTAAAAAGAACTAAAAACAAACCCTGAATGCACACAATATAAAGTCCCCAAAGAACACAATACGACAAGAAAAATAAAATGGCTGACAACATGCAAATAACTTTTGTTTAGACCAAAGCAGTGGTGAAAATGCTTAGTAGATCACAGAACTTGAACAAGACTTGATCATAATGGTACTTACAAGTTCAACCACAAAACACTAGGCCTGCATCAATTTCGCATCTTTCCATTTCTTTAAGCTTCTTCTTTAAACTCTCTCCATTCTCTGGAAAAGCGAGACATGTGACCTGACCCAAGTATTATTGCAAGTTTGTGAACATATCGTTACTGATGCAGAGAGATCCCGCTAACATTGCAAACCTCTGATGCTAAATTCTCTCACCAAAAACAATAGACATTTTATACAACATATGCCTATGGGAAACGAATGCTAACGACAGGTAAGTTAGAGTGTTAGTAATCTCAGATGGAAAAGAACTGTGACATTCATTAAAAGTGTTTGTTTTACACTTTGTGAGTTTCAGAGGAATAATTAAAAATAAGGTTTAATTGATCTATGGATGCAAACTATATTAACAACATAAAAGTATGAAAGAACTAACATTGGTAATCCCATGTTCTAAGATCTTTCTCATAATATACTTTGTGCACGACCTGATTGAGCCATACACTCCCTTGTGCTCTCAGGTTGGCAGACCAGCTGTTGTGAGTTGTCCCAAAGACAACGAGGAAACAGACTGTGGAACGAGTTACCCCTGTATGTATGTTAGACTGGCTCACTCGATATCTTTAAAATTTTAAAAATCCCTGGCTTTTAATGAAGTATGAGGTGTTGACCTTCTATTGTTTTGATCCCTGATTTTTATTGTATTGTTTTATTGTCTTATATTTTAATATTTTAGTCTCATTTTATGTTTTTATTGCATTTGTCTTGATATCTATTTAATTGTGTACAGCACTTTGGTTGACCTCGTTGTTATTTTAAAATACTTTATAATTAAATTGGCTTGGCTAAATATATTTACAAAGAGTCTCTTCAACATCAAGAAACTGCTTTGTCTTTGAGTGTGGGCACACTTAGACATAACCATATGTTTTTTTATATTTCACCATAAAGCCAAACTTTAGATTCTACAGCTCGCTGCAGAGGTCGGCAGATTGTTTTAGCGTGATATACTCGTCTTCAGCAGATGGTCCATAGTTTATTATGATTTCATTGTGTTTCTCTGCAGTTTAGTTCATTAAGTCCAATCTGTTTGTGAAGAACAGGTTAGTTTTACAGAAGCACCTCACAGATTGTAACTCCCACAGATTTTTTACAACACAGGGCCAGATCTACTAAGAGACCCGCTAATTTGCGAGTACAGTTAGAAATTTTGCGTCTCTTATTTGTGGGCGTACAGCGTCTGATTCACTGAGAACTGCATAAACCAGGCATTTCCAAAGAGTACTGCAGCCCCACATTCCTAAATTGTCTGTCAAAATACAAAACTTAGTCACCAATTTAATATAAATTTATATTGAAAACATTGAAAACAACTCTCTCTAGTAACTATAAATTGCTTAAAGTAATTGAATATAATTTATTTCAAGCTAAATTTCTTTTTAAAAAGACTAAAAGTAGAAGCTTTGGGGGGGGCCCTGCAGGACCTTTGCAGACCCTTAGGTGTGTCCCCGAACCCCAGTTTGGGAATCACTGGCGTAAAAAGAACAGAAATATTTCAATGACACTTAGCACGTACGCTACCAAGAGCCACTGATTATACACCGATAAGTTAGGGAGCGTCATTATTTGTCCTGTGTTTTACGAGGCTCATTCATGAAAAGGGGGGAAATGTGCACTTTCTGTTTATAACATGACAAGATTTTTGACAACGCTCTCTTGCCCCACTGCAGCCACACATACACATATGGATGTATTGGAGACACATTGGAGAGTTGTTTGATAAAGATGCTGCTGTTTTTACACTGACCTGCACTGTATCACAGCAAGAACATCCATTGTTTTCCATTGAAGCAATGCATACAAGTTGAAGGACGATTGGATCTTGCATCGTGTGCGTGCATTAGAACTTTTCTGGACAGAACTTTATTTTGATACTCTGTACGCTGTGATGCTGTGATCACGTATAGGAAGTGTTAAACATGTTCATATTCTTCATGTGAGAATTTTAGGATGAGGGACAGTTATATAGAAGCCCATTTTAAAGGGGTCAGGCAAGGCTGCAGTTCAAAGGCGTACGAGTGAGAGCAATGGAAAATGTTTTGCAGGTAAAGAGCTTTGTTATTTCAGACTTCAAATCAACACATTAATGCTGTGTGTTTATATATGAGCCCTTTTAAAGCCTTTTATGAAATTTTATTTTCGCTCTTTCATCTGCATACGTTTGCACCTGTTTCTGGCTTGTGCTATTTTTAAATGCAAATTTACCACCCGCAGTCTTGATAATTCAGAAAACAATCACTAAAAACCTCATCTGCATTGTCTCCTTGTTATTTGCTCATTCCTGTGTTTTGCACGTGTATGCCTCCTTTTACCAAATCTTGCTAACCAAACGTGCATCAGGGTTTGCGCAAACATTTACTCAATTTGCACATAAATCTGGCCCATAGTGTATTGCTGCTCGAGAAATTAACCCCAAATCTACCAGTGCATCTCAAGCCAAACCAGCAGTATTTCATTTCACATTTTTTATTTGCTTGGACGGGTTGGTGAGACCCATTTCAGAGAGACACTAAATGAAATGATAAAATTATGTTATTGCTATAACGATGTACTAACTTCTGCATTTTTATTAAAATGAAATTAACCAACATAGGTGTGTCAGCACAAAGATTACAGATCCTTACGGACTCTAAAATGTTCATTATTCATAAATTGCCAACTGGATTACTGGCTCAGTTAATTTTATTTCTTGGTTTAGCCCTGGGTTAGTTCTAGTTTGTCTCATTTTAGTTCATAAAAAAGGGGCTTTGTACATCGAAAGACAAATATTTTCTGAAGTGGTACTCATCAAAAAAAATAAAAAAAATAAAAAATATAAACGCTTGAGAAAGCGTTTGTTTATATATATATATATATATATATATATATAGTACAGACCAATAGTTTGGACACACACAGTTTTCTTTATTTTCATGAAAAGGCAAGAAATCCCACTTATTAACCCTGACAGGGCACACCTGTGAAGTGAAGACCATTTGCACCATTTGTGCAAAGCAGTAATCAGAGCAAAAGGTGCTACTTTGAAGAAACTAGAA
>JAVQKC010064296.1:0-32232 GCA_036025475.1 Philypnodon macrostomus
CCACATGATAGAGGGATCCACTCCCAGGACGGACAGGCTATAGATGTGTCCAGGACTGATGGATGAGGTCCTTGTGCTGAGAGAGCTCAATGTGTGTGTGTGGATGCAGCAGGTTTAGGAGGGGGGCATCCAGAGGAGATGCAGCAGGTTTGGTTAGGGGTGAGGGGATCCAGATGAGAACACCACGTGAAATAGGTGTATGTAAAGTGCCCAGCAAATACACTGGGCACTTTCGTATAGCCAATACGATTAATAGTGTTTAGTATTTTCTAGGCTAAAGTTTATGCTTTGCATAATTGTTTTAATAATTTCTTTGTCTTTCGGTCTGTCTTAGACTGTCTTCAGAATCGTAGTGCTTGGTATCTGGGACTACATAGAGAACAAAGTAGAGGTTAGTACAGATTTGTTTGACTTTAAAATGAACATGTCAACTTCTGCTGGAACAGTAATCAAACATGTATGTTTGACCCAGGTTTTTGACGGTGCAGTCATTGTACTTTCTCTGGCTCCTATGGTGGCCTCCACAGTGGCCAATGGCCCCAGCAGCCCCTGGGATGCCATCAGCCTCATCATCACACTACGGATATGGAGAGTGAAAAGGATCATTGACGGTGAGGCAGCGGTCCAGGTGGTAGAGCTTCAACCAGTTACAGACACTTGACCTGACACTTACCTTGTACATGTACGAATGTGTTAGTGTTCTTGCTGTGATATGTTTGGTGGTTGTCAAAGAGAGACATGTGTGGTAGGCCTGCCTCATCTCTGGCAGTCTGCCCCAGGACACCTGTAGCTACAAAGAAAGCTTACCACCAGTATTTGACTTTGAGAACTTGGATGAGTAACAGGGTTGTAAAGTGCTTTGGGAAATTATTATTATTACTAGTAAAATAATTGTCAGTTCTCTAGCCAACGGCAATATCTCCAAAACCTGATTATATTCTTATTCTTACGACAAAATTTACTATTCTGAGCAGAGAATGTATTGATTAATCCTCAGTTTGCTGCTCTGTGTATCGATTGAAAGTGGCTGGTTAAGTAGATTCACAGGCACCATAATGAATATAGAGGTTCTCCTTTATGCTAATGAAGACTGGTTCAATGTCTGATAGCAGGTGACCCCTAAAATGGACCTTGGACTTCAAATTAGATTAGACCTTTGCAAATGATAGAATGTGACAATAGCCTTAACTTCAGAACTATAATATACATCACTGGTCACTTTATTAGGCAGACCATGTATCTAATAAAGTGGTCACAGTGTGGTGTTCTGTCGCTACAGCCCATTTCTTCTCTGATCTCCGAGGTCATCTTGATGACACTTTTCATGCATTGATTGTATCTGTTTTATTTTTTAACAATTGTCTTCCAACTCATGTGCAAAGAAACCCTAACAGCTAATTGTGTTGAATGGGTGTAATTAAATGTGAGTTTATAGTGATGAGTGAAATGTTTGCAAACAGGTAGAAACAACTGCATCCTACATCAGGATAAGTATTGGTTTTGGTATAGACTTTAGTAATCTATCTAAGTGGTTGGATTAAGTGTCTATAAGAAACACTCACAGACTAATTCAGAAACACAATACAGCTTCCCCAACATTGATTTACTCTGTTGCAGTGCACCTCAGTACATGCAGTTGTTGTATAGACCTTCTCAAACATGAACTCTTGATTTTCTTGGAGCCACCCTCAAACTGCTGGCTTGGATTTTTGTGAGTGATTGAGTTTCCTTGTTAGGCGAGCTGCAACACACCTCAGAGACGACAAAACACACACGCCAAACAATATGGTACAGCTGAGGGACCGACTCAGTTATTGGTGAGAGATTGAATTTTGGAAAGAATTAGCTTGACATATGAAGTGGCAATGTTTGTGTCAGTGCAGAGCTAGCAGGAATACAAAGAAGTAAACTAACCCCATAAGGATGAATGGAAAAACACCAGGCTAAAATAAACAGTAATAATGAAAATAGATTGGTGTATATGCAAATAAAAGTGAAGAAAGTGCGATTAGTGTCAAATTAGTTGTATTATAATGTGGCATATGAAATTGAAATTGAAATCACATTAAAAATTGACTTTCCTATGTCTACTTTTCTAATGTTATGTATGGTATGGCCTTTGTGTCACCAGATAGCGTCAATCTGATAATGACAAAACTATCACAATTTTTAATTTTTTATTTTTTGGGGAAATATCTCATTTACTTTTGTTGTCTGTCCATTTAGCATATGTGTTACAAGTCAAAGTAGAGATGGAGCTGGAGATCCAACAGTGTGAGAAAACAAAAGCCGTGAGAGAGGAGCAGCTGGAGCGGCTCACTCAGATCTGCCAGGAACAGGCCGTGAGTACTGCTCTGATGTATCCTCATTACTTTGGTATGTTGGTATTTAGCGGAGAATCTGGGCCCTAGTTGTTTACAAGACCCCTGTAGACTGATGCCAGGATCATAGCCTCTCTCTTAATAGGATCAGGGACACCATATATCTGATTGCTAATCCCACATATAGGATAAATTGTGGTGTTTAACCACTATACAAGTCAAATGTAGATATACTTTTCTGCCAGAAGAGGGCAGCAATCACTCACAAACTGTGCAACTACAAAATGTACAGTTTTTTTGTTTAGCTCATTAGGCATCATATAGTTTGGCGCTCATGTAAACACATTTTTTCTGATCTTTATTTACATGTTTACTGGTGATTAGTTGTTTTGTTTTTGTTTTGTGTTAACTTAATAACTTTCTGAATTTGCCCAGATGTAAAACTTTTATTTTCTTCCAGTTTGAGATTAGGCAGCTCAGGGCACATCTGGCGCAGCAGGACCTGGATCTTGCAGCCGAGCGTGAAGCAGCCATGCAGATCCATCCTGTCTGGGGCAAACAAGGCAGGAATTTTAAGGTTGTTGAAGGCTTGACTCCCGGGGAGTCTGATGATGAAGGCAGCCATAGAAACCCCAGGGAACCACATGCCACAACAGGTACTTTATAAGGATATATTGGTGCAATATCACTAATATTACTAAGAGGAGGATACTTTTTATTTTGGGATTCACACAATCTCTGAACTTTTGAAGCAATGTGACAAACCAGGAGGAAGGAGTAGCATTAAACATGTACATATTTTGTGATACAAAAATTATAATGGTGAACGTAAGGTGAGGGGAATGCCAATGCAGTGTTGAGATAATCTGCAGAAGTTTGCCTGGAGCGTGTTTGAGGCCGGGCTCTCAGCCTCTTCATGCTTCCACACAACAGCCTCTGACCACAGGTGCTCTGGGATCAATACAAGAGCAAAAAAGCTTTTAGGCTCTGGTGCATCCTGGGGCAAACGGGCATGTTCTCCAACACCATGTCCACCACCCCGAGCTTCTGCCATGGCCTTCTGTCCCTTCTACTGCCCTGCTTTAGTGAGGCCAGTCTGGGCTAATTTCAGCTACAGAGTGATCTGTGCATTGGGCCTTGTAAGAGGTAAGAAGGCTCCTGTCAACATCTGTTCCCCTTCACCTGCAAACCACAATAGGGCACAAAGAGGCGCCATGACCACACAATTACCCCAAGGGCATGCTGGGAAATCTGTCTTTCTGAAACAAATGGGGCTTTTTACAGAAACATGGTCACAGGGATGCACACTTAGGCCATGGGCTAAATTTCAAGTCAGGTCAGCTCCACTCACAGTTGTTTTGCTTGGGCTGGTTTTCCCACAGATCTCGATGAGATCAAAACCTGAGGGAACATTTTGAATATTAAATATATTTGATATTATTGATTTGTAAACCATGCCAAACCATGTTGATAAACCAACAGCAGTCAATGCAAGCTTTTGTATGGAGATACTACACAGTTTCAGTCGACCAGTTTATACTGCACAATAATAATTCAAGTGCATTTTAACAATACATACAAACCATTGATCGTGTAAATCAATATTTATTAATTTTGTTCTGCCAACAGAATGTGACATTATATAACACTTATGGTGGGTCTGTTTATAATAGACAGCAAAGTGTCCAATGTGTATTAGTTTAAGTGAATTACTGCCTCAAAGATCAAAACACTGGAACTGATGTCTATTGGTTGGTTAGTTTTTAAAATGGCCTTTACTTGGGGGCACGGACAACGAGAGTGTTTAAAAATAGCTTTGAACTGAAGAGCCCTTTCACATCAGCTCTGCTTTAGCACAGATGACAGCAAAAAGAAGCTTTTATGCACACTGGACAGCCCAATTCTTTTTGCTTAAGACTCATGTGTTATTAATTGTGGAGCGATTGTCTCGCTCTTGTTTTAGTGAGTGCAATGCTTCCTCTCCAAGGGGTCGGCCCATGCAGGGATTAATATTTTAGACTGAAAAATAAATGAAATTACCCATCAGAGTCTCCAGCATGTCCCTGGGGACAGAGGCTAGCACTCAGGGTACTCTGGGTTCGCACTCAGCCAGTGGACAGTGAGCTCAAGACCAATCAAGCGCAACAGAGCAGCAGCATAGCGGATCACAGTGCACACTCCGAGGTCTGCTTATCTGGAGGGATTAGAGCCAAACAAAGAACTACCACTTTCTCTCTGCCCCCTCGATCTTCCTGGTCCTTGAAACCATCCCCGTCCCTCCCGCCCTGTCCCAGTTTAGTCCCGGTGCACTAGGCTGCAGCTAATGTGGCGCGCTTCCTGCTATTTACTTATAAAGCACCTGTGGCCTGAGGCAGAAATCTACTCTGTCAATATTAGGTTGTAAATACATGGTATATATTCCAAATGGACTGATTTGTGCTGTTAACACTGAAATTGAGCAAAATACCTTCAGACAAAAAAGGGACCAACTGTTTATTAAGAGTTAGAGGCATATGTTTAAGGCAGGTTTGACTTATAATGTTAGGCAATAGAGTAGCCAATAATATTACTCAAGTAAGAGTGTTGTTACTTCAAAATAATGTAAAAAGTACTCATTCACATAATTAACTGAGTAACTGTTTGAGACTAATGTCAGATTATCCGTTTAATTTTGTGGTGATCTGGCAAAAAAATAATAAAAGGATAATAAACAGATTTGGATATTTTCAAAAGATAAACTAAAAACTGAAATAATATTTTTCAGAAATTAAGGCACAAGGAACAGAATTTCCACATCATCACATGTTTCTTACATGACACACAGAGGTGGGTAACAGTACTCTTACTCTTTCTAGATTTCCAAGATTATACTTAAGTAAGAGTACAGTTACAGTCAAGTAAAAAGTATTGTGCAGTAAAGCTACTCTATGAGTACAATTTATTTAAAAAAGTAAATGTAACTACCCACCTCTGTTATTAGGTAAATAGCATCGAAAAATATAGTTTAATTTTTGTAGTTTTACATTTGCACTGTACATAAACTTGACTAGACTGAGTTTATGGTAAGCTTATGTAAATTTCATAGCTTGTCGTTGTCTTTTACTATGTACTCGGATCCAGTTGTACGTGACAACATGAACAACTACATCAGCCAGTATTACAGTGAAGCCAGTAGTGGTAAGTACCATTGGAATGACTAAAAGTTATTTCACTGAAAATCACTGAAATGCTGCTGATCAAATGAGATCTGTTGTGTAACAGGTATTTACATATATGCCTTTGTAGAAGCTGGTGCATCAGGTGTAGCTGTGCGGGTCATTACTACTGCAGCCATTGACGTTCATCTTCCCACAAAGCCAATCCAGTCCAACCCAGTGCTCACTATGGAGCGTGTGGGCAGCGGACTGAGCGACATCTCCACCAGCATATCGCGCTCCAGTGGCAGTCTGACGGCCCGCCTCAGCTTGAGCAGCCACACTCCGGGCTCATCGCTGACAGACTGTAGCAGCAGCATGGCGCAGGACCTCAGCCTGAACTACAGCTTACATAGGTGTGGTCCCCCATCCTTCTCAAAACAGGATCCATGTAAGGACCCCAGTGTGGTGGTGCAAGAGCTGCTTTCCTCTCTGTCCGAGGATTCCTGTCTTGCTCAAAAGGCGCTGGACCCTGTTAACCTTAAGTATCCCAGCCCAACCGGGTCCGAAAAGGCTAGTCCGGAGCTAGACAACAGAATAAGCCTGATCAATCGGAGGAACCAGGACGAGCGGCGAGGACGGGGGAGAGGCTGTGTGCTGCTACAGACTAAGCCTCTGATTCACCTACAGGGCGGCAGCACTGAGCCATGTATGGAGGAGAAGTATCGACTCCTGGGACCTTCTGATACACCTCTGGGCCACATGCCTGACACATAAGTTGCATTATCACATAGACACACACATTCTCAACTGGGATAGAGGCTGGGCAGAATACACACATGCTGTATTAAAGCTGTAGTCCAGAGGTTTCCCAAGATAAGACCAATGTGGACCAATAGTGGTCCCTACACTGGCCTATAGATCCTTTAAAGTTTGTAAACAGAAATTTCTAAATTCCAGAATGGAAGCAACTGGAGGCAAGACCATAATACATTTTCAATGGAGAAATTAGAATTAGCCACAAAATATTGCAAATTAAGATGATTTTGACAAATGACAACCACTCTGCTACATGTAGGTGATGTCAGAGCCTGGTTAGGGAGCATTAGTGAATGTACCTCACATTGTATGTTTATTTAATGTACACATTAGTAACAGTTAGACTTTTGGTTAGAGGCAAAACTTTAGATTTTTAGGTTTGTTTTTTCATTGTATGTTCAGAATTATTCTATCTATCTCTCTTTGTGAAGTTAACTCACTTTTGCTCCATTCCAGAATTTTGAACATTCCATTAGACAAACATTTTAAAGGGTCTATTCAGCAACATCTAATCCCACTACTACTATTGGTCAGGGCTCTATCCCACAAACTCTGGAGTTGCTGTTGAGGCCAGGGGAGTATTCTATACTTTACATAGAACAGGGTCAATTCTCAGCATTTGTATTTGAATTCTTTAACAATTTCTCATTTTAGCAAACCTCTGCACTACAGCTTTATACAGGGGAACAAAAGTGTCCACTCTTCCATTTTACATAGAATCATAATAGACTCTTCCAACCTGCTTTTTTTGATGGATCTTAAAAAAGGCCCAGGAATAGCACAAATTCAACCACACACTTTCAGGAATTCTTCATGAAATGGTCCTAAATGCATAAAAAAATAAAAATAAATCAAAAATAATGAAACCAGCAAAGACCTATACTAAACAAAACTTTATTACCAGTGTTGCAAGCCAAGAGACACTGTTCTCTGCTTTCGGGAGTCCGAGCAGTTATGATTATGTGTTTGTAATAACATTGTGTTCTGTTTTCTTTTGTATTTTAAACAATGATTATGTTGTTTATTGTTTCTAAAGCTACAGGGTAAGACATTGATAGAATTGGCTTGTTGATACAAAAGCCATTTTAACCTTTGCCTTTCTGACACAAAGTGAGACTATGGGGCATCACAAAAACAGATTATTACCATGTTTCCTGTATGGATGAAGCGATGATTAGTGACTGTGTGCTTGGAGCATGAACCTTTAAAAAGAGACACGCAGACTCTTTGCACTTTAATGTTTACAGACACTTTTGTAAAGCCGACATAATTGCCAAATACAGATGTAATTTGAATCAAAATAGAACAATAAACAAATATTTCCTTACATTCTATCTGTGGTATTTTAAGAGAAACATTAAACTCTATCAGTGAAAAAAAAAAAAACAGGCTCCGCTTCCCGTTGAGGTTTACTCTTGAACATGACACAGTACACCGTAATTTCATTAGCATCAAGTCCTTATTTGCATGTGATTAAAAAGTCTAAATAATTTAGGATTAAGATTGGAGGAGCTGTCACAACAACAGCTAATTGGTGAAGTCTCACTTAGAGTGTAATGTGAAGAATCAGCCGCTCATTCTGCTATCATTAATTCACAACACACCATTTTGTTGCTAGTCAAATGTTTACACGGTTCCACAGAATGTTTTAATTGTTAATCTGTATTACATCTACATACAACACAATTAAGGGCCTAATTTACTGAAGGTTTGATTTCTCAATGAAATTATTGCACAAGAAAGCACATTTTGTTTCTTTACTTGCCCCGTATGGCTGGAGCTGGAGCTGGAGCTGGAGCTGGAGCTGGAGCTGGAGCTGGAGCTGGAGCTGGAGCTGGAGTAAAATAATGCTCGTAATGTTTCAGATTTACCTTCCTTAAAATTTAATCTGTTACTCTGTTGCTAGCAGGTGTTGCATTTTTTCACTGAGTTCAGAAATAGTAAAAAATAAAGTGTATTGTATATATTCTTGACAAAACAATTGCAATGTTGGATCCAATTGAAATATTCTAAATGATTCACATTAAGCCACTGTTGGTTAATGCATATCATTGTAGGGCTGTCTGATTGGCTGGGACATGAAGCAGACGTACTGGAAATATGCAAAGAGGTAAATTGCATTTGGGACCACTCCACCCATCCAAGAGGTACGGCCTGTCACGGAAGAGGAGGCAGAGAGGACTCACAATGACCATTAGACTAAATAATGAAAATATTCTTAAAACGGCACAGGGGAATCAGTGCATTAAGATTACATGATCTATGAATGGTGTGCAGACGACTGGTAAATACTATTAAAACTATTTAAATGCCTAAATAGTGTTCAATTATAGAATAACAATTGAATTGTGGTGGTTCTGCATTTGATGTCATTGCACTGCCCCAGACAAGACATACACAAACACAATATCCCATGGTGCTAAACCCTAACAAAAATCTGTCAAACGGATTCTTTTTATTATTATTGAGAACAGCACAGTTGCCAGAGTCATTTGACCAACATAATCTGCTTTCTTTTCAAGTGCATTGAAGAGATTTAGAGCAGAACCCTGTGGTAGTGAACAGCTGGGCGTCTGTTGAAAAGGACCGACTTCATTGAGAACAAATACAAGTGGTGTGTGGCTCTGACAGATTCAGAACACGTCTCACACAGGACACTCTTCAGAGAGGCTGTAAAGCAGCAGAAAAATACAAATGAATTATACATAATTCTTTTAAAAAGCTTCTCAGGTTCTCCTTTTCAAACACACTTCTTAAGTGCACGGGATCCAGAGGTTCACTCTGTGGAAGAAATCAGGAGACAGTTGTCATGGTGACAGGATTTTTCTCTTTGTCACATTTACATAAAACTTGGTCTGTCCGGGGTCCCTCTTTTTGAGACCTTTTTGTATAATTACATCATTGTTTCTAATTGTATTGTTTTTATTTTCTATAAGTAATTACTATTTTTTAAACTTAAAAGGAAATATTATGGATCAATTCATCCAAACAAATCAGAGATGGCTCCATATGTTGAACCCAGTCAAAGGAGAAGTACATGGTTCTTCCTATAGTAAACATGAAGTCAGCACAAGCCTATATTCCTCTGGGAACTCAGTGCTCCAAAGACCTGAATGAGAATATGATTTACATAGTGTCATAATTAACATGTCTTGTTGCTCAGTGAATCAGCAACCATTTTAGATAAGTAGCACAAACCCTCAGGGAAATGAATATTCAGATCTATGCTCAGTCTTTATGAACAATACAGTTGGAGCAGTTTGAAGAAAACTATAATAATAGTTTACATAATTAGATTAAAAAAATATATTATTTGTTTTTCCCCACAAATAACAATTGCATATAGGACTGAAAGCCAGGGTTTAGCCAGGCTAGTTCGGCATCCTGAAGTGTATTGGTCTCTTGTTGGGTCAGGTCTAGTTCTCTGAGCCCCGTCCCGTCTGTGCACAGGCTCAGGGTCCTTCAACATTTCCATCAAGCCTCTGGGGAATCGCACATCAATTGCTCTCAGCTAAATGCACTCACATATGAATATTTCAGTACAATTTAATGTTTCAGCTACAGCCCCAAAGGAGCAGAGCATCAATTTGTGAACACAGTTCTCCTGGAGTTAAAAGCTCGGCTGGATAATACAGAATGAAAGCCACTGTCAATCTAGTCCAGCCTTTTTTCACTTGAGAAACTGAAAAATTAGCTCTTGGTCTTCAGTTCATATAAATACATCTCAGAGTTGAGCTGGTTAAAAATGTCTCCATGTGGTCAGTTTTCCCATTGCTCTGGCCTTCTGCCATTTAGCTTGTACCAGCTGCTGTGGCGGGACAGGGACTCACGCACCTGCTGTCCTGGTATGAAAATACCCCAAAGTGATGCTGCCACCACAGTTTTGGCACAAGAAGGCTCCATGCAGGTGTGAGAACATGAGTCCTTTATAAACAGGCAGTTAATCGACTGATGTCATAGATGACACACCCTTTGATCAAATCTGTTGCATTTTTAACAATAACAGAAATCTATAATGTAACAGTAATAAAGCATTAATAAATGTGTAATCATAACCACATACTGAATGTTCATTGTTTATTCATAAGAACGTATTTGCAAATACACAACTAAACAATGTTCTCACTACAGATAACACTGATGTTCCTAAACGCCTGTAACCATAATCATCATTTTGAAATCAATTTCTTTTTACAAATTTAACACCAAGCATTCAAATTTGACCATTCCGTTAATTTTTTTGTGTGGATGTTTTGGAGCGTGCTAAAGATAAAGGTGCATATATATTATGTTTTTTATATATGGTGTTTTTTATATATTCTGTTTTTTATATATTCTGTTTTTTATATATTCAGTTTTTTATATATTCTGATTTTTATATATGGTGTTTTTTATATATTCTGTTTTTAAATATGGTGTTTTTATCGGCTAACCTCTCTGTGACTGGACAATAACTCTCTTTAGTGAAACACCCCCTCACATATGTCCCTCATCTTCACCAGGGCCGATGAGGGCTGCATGTAATGAAATACAAGACACACATTTGTAAGATAAAACAGTCATCTGACAGATACAGTAATAAGGTAATAATGGCACAGGTCTCTGAAGCTCAACAATGCACAACTGCCCGGAGGCACCAATCAAAAATTAATACTAATTATCATGTGAATACTGCATTAGCTCTGA
Organism: Philypnodon macrostomus; assembly: GCA_036025475.1. Classification (NCBI taxonomy): domain Eukaryota; kingdom Metazoa; phylum Chordata; class Actinopteri; order Gobiiformes; family Eleotridae; genus Philypnodon; species Philypnodon macrostomus. Next base: position 10,961 of record JAVQKC010064296.1, read on the forward strand.
AGAATGATGAATTATAAATCTGCAACATGGTTCCCCTCTCAGACAGGCGGCACTTGCATGAGGTTGTGATTTTTATTTTTTTTATCTCGCGGAGAACTAGCCCAACACACATAACTGCACTCTGTGGATAGTCCCTAAGTAATGTATAAATCACACAGTGGCAGTATTGGATTATATTGTTGGAAAAATAAATTCTAATAAATATTGCCTTTAAGTTTTCTCTGGAACTCAAGCTCCCGCCCACCATCCAAATAAATGAAGTGTTAGGCGAATTGGTGATGCTAAATTGCCCCCTGGTGAATAAATGTGGGAGTAAGTGGTTGCCAGTGTAGGTCTCTGCATGTGTCAAAACTCAATGCAACAAACTGGCCATTGTCCAGGAAGTACCCTGCCTAAGGCCCATAGTTGCCGGACTAGGGTTCTGTCACCTGCAACCCTTTAATGGAAATAGGATGAATGAATCTTGAATGTTCTATGGAACTCTCTTTATCACATAATCAATTACATTTGGTATCGGCTACTTTTTGAAGTGTCATTGATCCCAAATTGCATGGATCATTTGTGGGTTGCAGGTGGCACATCACAATATTCTATAGTGTGGTTGGATAGATACAGGGGAATAATGGACCTTAAGAAAAAAATAATCAGATTCAACATTTTTGGATTTTTTGGAGTGAAATTCCTTCCCATTTAGTTGATACAGAATTCTAGCCCCTGCCCCCATCTGAGGGTATGACATCATCACATTCTAAAACATGAAACCCAGAAATATGTATGTTTATGGGATAACACCCAAACAGTGGTTTAACCTGGCACAACTTCAGCCGGGCGATGCTCTGGGAGTCTGCAGACATGGCCATAGTGAATTACTTATAGCTGTGACAATAGAGGCAGAGTGCCATTTAACCCTAAAACATTTAGGAGAGTCCCAGTGAAAAGTCGAGCAGGCCGCTAAAAGCCCCCCCCCCCCCCTGAATTCAGACCAAGAAACACTGGTTGCCAAAATTTTAAGTGGATGATTTCAGTCACACATATATATTTGATGAGGTTAATGGTCCCCATCAAAGTGTGATTAGAGATTCTTAAGGGAGGCTTTTATGTTGGTGAGTGACGGGATGGCTGCTCTGGATCAAACTGTCATTAATAAGGGCACAAATAATATGAATATTTCCTGTCAAGGTGGATTAAGAATATAAATGACCTTTGACCTGTGATATTAAACACTCTACTGCTGCACACACTGAAAAATGCATGCCTTTATTCTCATCATAATGCCTCACACACACTCTTTGAATTGAGATTCTCCATAGAGTTTACCTAACCTGTGTGTGTACATTGGTGAAACAATCATGTAAAATGTACAAATTTGCATAGATTCTCTTTAAAACAATACAATTCAGTTTCATTAGATTTTCATAGAAACAGGTAGGTACCTCTAAATTACACCATATGTACTACAAAACTATTACAAAACTACTATGGAAAACTACTACAAAACTACTTCTAGGAAAATGTAGTGGTAAAAAAAGTATTAAGCCTTAATCATGTAATACAGCAATAGCTACGTCCCACTTTAATCTTGTTGCCACTTAAGGTCTGTGACTCAAGTGGTGTGTAGTGATTTGTTCAAGATTTGACTCACAATTAGCACAATTGTGAAAAAGAGCAATCAGTGTAACAATAATGAACTTATCTCCTCCCACTATCTCCATAAATCACTGCGCTAACAGGACACTCCGTAGGCCTATAGCCATTTGAATGAAGCATTACTCAATTTTGTGACCAGTGAGTCTATATGTATTAACATTTGAAAATTACATTTCTTTAAAGTTAACCAAAGCCGTGGTCTGACTCTACTGCTGTTTATCAAAACATAAACTGGGACTTTGTTAAACGTCTCTGGTGCAATGCTAGTTTTTAACCAATAGATGGCAATGTTTTCGAATACTTCAGGCTCAGACATACTTGGTGCGTAAAGGAGATGGCCTTTTGTCCAAATCTGTCTGATAGGCCTAGAATAAAGATAAATGAAGATGTGTCTTCAGAACGTTGACATCAACACAATAACTCATCAATAACGACGTCAACAACACAAAGCAACAATAACACACTACACTGCGGTGCCTCAGAGGTAGGCTATTTCTTTAATATTTGTGTTTCTTTTATTTACTGTTCGTTGTATTTGTATCAATTACAAATCGAAACAATTTAGACTTGTAGGCCATTTGTTGTCCAAACATAAACAGAGAAAGAAATAGCCTCATCATGGGTCTAGTATAGCTCGTGAGCTACCAGTAGCTCCCAACCACTTTCAGAGTAGCTCTCCAGGGAATTGATGAATTATTGCATAATCATGATTAGTCAATTTATTATTATTATTTATTTATTTTTTCATGTAAAATTGAGCTGTGGTAACTAACATCAAAATCTATAAATGTTGAGAGAAAGAACAATGTGTTTTCTTTATATTCAAATAAATTATGCATCAGATGAATGTTACAAAAATAAGTAGCTCTCCACCATTTTAATTTAGTAAAAGTATAGCTCTCAGCGGCGAGAGTTTGAGACCCCTGGTCTAGCTCAAACATACCTTACATTAGGCCTATATACTCTTGTAGTTTTAAAGGGTTTTTTAACTCAAGCCGATTGCTTATGCATTATACAACGACATTTAGCTGTTTATTATTTACATTTTGAATGGTCTAATAATGTCTTCCTGTTAGAGCCTTTATTGATAATTTTTTCTCGATAAACCCGATGAAGCCTTTTCCTTTAATAGCAAAAATACAATAAACTTACAGAAATATCTAAATGGGCGTCCACAGAGTCCAGTTATCCATGCGTAATGACGTCACGGGGCGGCGTGCCGGACCCTGCATTCTCCTGCCCCCCTCCTTCTTCAGTCCGAGGAGACACAAGTTATGAGGGAGGCAGCCCAGGGGCCAGTGTTGTGTTCACATCGTTTCTGCGTCGGACGCTGCTCGTCATCCTTCCTGTATGGTGGATATTATCTTCAGCTCTTCTTTCTTGGATGATATGGGGGATCATTCCAAAAGTAAGTCTGCTACTGTCCTAGCTCCATTCGTTTTTGACCATCTCTTTATTTTGCAGTGGCTTTGAGCAACAGTCACGATCAAGGACCATTTGTTGATAGAATTAAACCAAAAATGTCATTGGGCCTGTCCCAAACACTGATAAATTCACATGTAGCAGTTGTAAAAAATAAATAGTCCTTTCAAAGTCTCGTTTGTTGCATAACGTCTATAACTGAGCTATACGGTCTGCAGAAGGAGCTATAGTGAGCTGAGCGTCTTGATTTAAACTTGAAATATTCACTGAAAAACTACTTATATTGAGGTCTCGTTTTTGTTTGCTTCCAGAGAAGTCAGGTTTCGCGATGTGTGTCGGATGTGGAAGTCAAATTCATGACCAGTACATACTGAGAGTGTCCCCGGACCTTGAGTGGCACGCAGCCTGCCTCAAGTGCGCAGAGTGCAGCCAGTACCTTGACGAGACTTGTACGTGTTTCGTTCGAGACGGCAAAACCTACTGCAAGAGGGACTATGTCAGGTACGTTTACTATTGATATAGTGTCTCTATGCATTATACATCTGCAAAAAGATCACTGCGCACGAGACATTCTGAAATCTGAAACATTACGCAAAAGGTTCATCTCCATATTTTCACCAATAAATTAGAAAACTAAGCAGTAACATTACACATTTAATTAGCTGTTTTGAAATAATATAACTAGGCTGTAAATAATCCGTCTACAGTATTTCTTCCACACGCATGACCTTTATTGTAATTTAACCATTTTCAGGTTATTCGGTATAAAATGTGCAAAGTGCAACCTGGGGTTCAGCAGCAGTGATCTGGTGATGCGCGCCCGGGACAATGTGTACCACATCGAGTGCTTCCGCTGCTCTGTGTGCAGTCGGCAGCTCCTGCCCGGCGACGAGTTCTCTTTGCGGGACGAGGAGCTGCTGTGCCGCGCGGACCACAGCCTGCTGCTGGAGAGAAGCTCTACTGGAAGCCCGCTGAGCCCGGGACACATGCACTCCAACAGACCGCTACACCTCGCAGGTCAGACTGGTACTTTTATTGGCCCTAAAGTAAAAAAGAAATAGAAAAAGTCTTGGTAATTGCCTGTAAATCTCTCTGCGTAAAATGTTTGTAACTGAACGGGAGCTGTCTAAAGGTTATTTATTTTTTACAAATAATCTTATTAGAACTAACCTGCTCAGTTCATTATCTGAATAATCTGAATAATCTGAATAATCTGCTGGTCACCTTTGAGTGAGTGTGTGTATTTTAGTTGAGCTGTCATCCTTAAGGCGACAGAGTCATCCAACAAACAAAAAAGAGCAAACAAAACATCCGCGAGTTAAAGTCAAACTAACTGTTAGTGCTTGTATTTATTCGGGCCTATATAGATATAGATGAATACAGATATAGGCTAAATGATATATATATATATATATATATATATATATGTGTGTGTGTGTGTGTGTGTGTTATCGTTTTAACAAAGTGTAGAATCACTATAGGCTTTTCTAGAATAAATAAATACATACAAAAATAAAAGCTGCCAATTATGTTCGAGGCAAAATGATAATCATTTAAATGTGTATTCTCCGCGAACCCTCAGCAGATCCAGTCACCGTGCGGCAGGCTCCGCATCGGAACCATGTACACAAACAGTCGGAGAAGACGACGCGAGTCCGGACGGTGCTGAACGAGAAGCAGCTGCACACTCTGCGGACATGCTACAACGCAAACCCGCGGCCAGACGCGCTCATGAAGGAGCAGCTTGTGGAGATGACCGGGCTGAGCCCAAGAGTCATCCGAGTGTGGTTCCAAAACAAGCGCTGCAAAGACAAGAAGAGGTCCATTCTCATGAAGCAGCTCCAGCAGCAGCAGCACAGTGATAAGACTGTAAGCATCTTCGTAAGTTTGACTCGTTCACTACATACCTCTCTGTGCTCGTCTATCTTCACCAGATGTACAGTCAAATATAAACACACTTTCACTCAACTGTTTCCCATTTACATTGTAGTTTTTATCGTCTTATTGGACCTCTCTCCTTACACATTTCTTATTGGCTGAGTCCTTTTCTGTATTCAAACTTTAACTCAATGAATAATGAATCAGCTGCTTTGGCTTGAGTTGCCCTATTGACCTGATACATAGTTAAAGTTAATTTGTCGTTGATATTTAAATATAAGTCATTCTTATGTTATCGTGACTTATCATCTTACGCACTTAACTACAATTCACATTTACCATCAATATCAAGTCAAAGCTGTTCCACAAACCATTAGTGTAAGAACTTCAGTTGCAAATGTAAAACTCTTCTGTCTCCAGACTAAATAGACAAAAACACACTCACTCTGTTTTCCCTTGTTCCCGTCTTAGAACCTGCAGGGCCTGACCGGGACACCTCTTGTCGCGGGGAGCCCCATCCGACACGAGAGTACGGTGCAGGGCAACCCCGTGGAGGTCCAGACCTACCAGCCTCCATGGAAAGCCCTCAGTGAGTTTGCCCTTCAGAGTGACCTGGACCAGCCAGCCTTCCAACAACTGGTGTGTGTGAGTTATAACACCATAGGCATATCCACATCTTTAACACTGACTTATTAACAAAGGATCCATACTGTATAAGCACATCACATGTCAATCTGGAAATAGTTTTTAAATGTAGATTTGTGATCTGCTAAAATATTACCTGACCACACAATATATATATATATATATATATATATATATAAAAATACAATTCAGCAAAAATAGTTCATACACCTACTGTTCTAATCTACTCCGTTTACACGATTGATCTCAATCTGATCAATTGAAAACAAAATAACTTTATTTCACACTCTAGCACTTTATGGCTCTACACATGTATGTTTTATTTGTGTTTACCATATGCGTATGAGGAATGAGGATGATATGGATCAAAATAATGCATAATGTAATTCTTTATTTTTTTGTTGAAATTACAAAGAAATACCATGTTTTCTGGTAGTGCACAAATGCTACTAAGACTAAGCATTTTACAGTGACACTAAGGTATTCTCATAGGCATGTGTATAACTATGAGCTCTTGTACTGAGCTGTGATCATGTCAGGGACATATGACCTTAATACTTTGATGCATATCTTGGCATAATACCTGGCATATAAAGCATTCCTCCTTTCTTTCTTCTCGATAAATGTGGGATGTTGGGTTATAATAGGCTTTTCTAAATAACAGTATGTCACGTATTGTGGGCACTGACACTGTATCTCCCTGTGTCTTCAGGTGTCTTTCTCTGAGTCGGGATCTCTCGGGAACTCCTCGGGCAGCGACGTGACTTCTTTGTCTTCTCAGTTACCGGACACCCCCAACAGTATGGTCCCCAGCCCGGTGGAGACGTGAAACAGGGACACATTTTTCTCCAATGTTTTTTACACCTGCAAATGACAGTTGCAGCATGATCCCCGTCCCCCTGCATGTGAGCAGCTCATCACCACATCATCATCCACAACTAGACAGCAAGAAGCCAGGAGTCATTTCAATTTCTGGTGTGCACTCACCTACTCTTTTTTAAAAATATTTTGTTGGAGATTTATGGACAGAACAGTTGCATGAATGATCCGGAGACAAAAATTCCCTACATCTGGATTTACAGCAAAAGCCTTTGGAGCGATGTCATCATAACGGGACATTCAACAACACAATTTTTGCTCATATTGTGTCTTCAAAAATAAGACTTGATTTTTTTGCTACATTTTTGTGGAGTCCAAGTCAAGACTCACGTGTCTTTGTCTTAAGGTCTGCATGATAATCTGTAAAAATACTTTATCTTAAATGTTAAGCATAAGAAGGCGCGGGTTGTTTAAGCTTCTCGAACAAAAAGTAAGTTATTGTTATATTATTTATTGTTAGAAAATTGGTAAAACAATTATTAACTGGTACAAAAATAAAATGCTGAATACTTCACACTTGACATCACCTGACATCTTTGTACGAGCACTGCTACTGATTTAACACAGATATAATAGATCTGGTTTGTTAGCCAATATTTTTAATTCATAAAGGCCTATAAGGTAATGTGGAATGGTGTTTTGGAAAACACTTAGTTGTGTTAACCCCGTGCGTAATTGTTGAAAGCAAATTGATACTGATTCAACACAGCGCTGGTTGGAGTATGCAGTCAGTCCTGTGGGGCCAACAGAGTGTTTAACCATGTCTATCAGTGGAGAAGCCTGGAGGTTGTACCGCACGGCTTATCGTTGATCACATCATTTGCGCATTTCCCTCCCTTCGTCTCCATATCGAGAGTCGGTCAGTGGTCATTTACTGTCTCGGGGGCAGAAATGTGCTGCAAATTGTGCTCCGGCCAGTTGCGCTGGTTCAGTCACACAAACTACAGCCTGGTCTAGACAACGGTGCAGGAATGGGCGACCTCTTATCTGCTGCTGGCATCACCTGCAAGCCATATACACGCAGTAAAGCCACAACAAACTAAGCGCGCACACACACACACACACACACGCAGACACACGCACACACACACACGCGCAGCCCCTTCATTGTGAGGGGCTGCGCGTAAAAGGGTCACTTCTCCTGCTCGGTTTATTTTCCTTCTGTGAATTGCGTTAGAGCGCGCGGGTGAGGCTCAATGGACTGACCTTCTCTGAGTGCGCGCTGTGACGAGATGACGTGCAGAAAAATGAGATCCCCATGACACCGTGATTATTTATCTTTGCGCACATTTACGAGCGGTTTACGTGTTTCGTGCGGGGCCGTTTCACCATCCAAAGAGTGAAACCCTGACATCCAATTGTCTTGTCAAAGGAGAGTGCCTAACCGGTTTTCGTGTGTCAAAACTGTTGTAATTCATTCAGTCAAAAAAAGAGGAGATGCATTTATTTTTATCCACACAGATGCCTTTTTGCATTTGCAGGACGCCGAAAAGGCCTACATACATCGGAAGTTTAAATAACAAAAGACAGATAATACATGTAATTGAGCGTTTCCAAATAAGATAACACTGACACAATGCTGCAGATTAAGATAACGCAAATACACAGAAAAACAATGGCGTTTATGCGCAAGAATGCAGGCCTATTAACATTGTGAGCTCTGAGCATGAGAAAAGCAATAGAGACATTAATTTTTCCAAAATACCTCGTTCACAACATTTATTAATACACACTAAACTATAAACATACCACTATCCCTCATTACATTTGATAAAACTATTGTGTCTACATGATTAGATTAGTTCTAAATCACAGGGCGCACAAAAACAAAACAGCTGCAATTGTATTTCGATTACATTTAAACCAAAAGAGTATAATCTGGATTCATTTTACAATAGGCGAAAGCGTGGAGATAAATGAGTGCAATTTTGAATTAAAAAAGATAACTATTTAGGTGCTTTTCCCAAATAACTCATCAATTAATCTTTGGAACGAATGCTCTGAAAAGACCGCGCACACGGGGTTTCGACCCGACCTATATCATTTACCTGATTTGCCTCGAGCGCACACGGGCCCTTAAGGCGCGGAAGAATACACCGCGCTCGGGCCAAAGCTAAACATGAAATAGTCCCAAATTTATTTCTCCCGCTCTGACCCCACACACAGTTGCACTCGCCTCACATTATTCATGATTAACCCCGAACTGTGTCCGTGCGCGTGTCAGGTTGCCATAACGCACAACGAGAAGCTGTCAGCGCGAATGACACCGTATCATTAATGATTGAGCGCGAGTCCATTTAAAGGTGTGATGTAATTCTCTAATTGGCAGAGGGCCGTGCGAAATTAGATCAGCGAGCGCGCGCCTGACCAGCGGCGACGCCCACTGGAGTCTATGGGCTACGCGCGCTGGCAAACGGGCACTGGCACGGGGTGACGCGCGGGATCTCATCAATACATTGAAAAATTCACTTGTATTTTAAATAAAACTTCACCAGGGCTAAACAGGTCCTGGCAAGCTCTCATTTTCTCATTGTCCTTGTTTTGTCAAGCTGCATTCAACACCGGCCTATCGCTTTCTGACTGCTGACAAGAACACGACCAGAAAAGACTTGGCTAAATATACTAACTATTATTTCTATTATATTAAAACGCCCTCAACCTTTAGAAAAAATATGATTCCTTGTAGGCTAATTATTATTTTTATTTTTATTTATTTTATTTTACTTTTTGGGGGTTTCCCTTTATAACTAACTTAATAAAAAAAGTAAACATTAACATAATAATAATCATAATAATAATAATAATAATAATAATAATAATAATAATACAAAAGGCTACAGAAAAGAAACATGGTTGCTGCTGTATTTCCAACGTCTTTTTAACCCCTCTTTGCTGAACATTTAACCCACATCTAAGCCTATCCCGTGACTGCTGAGGGGTCTGTGAACAGGGCCCATGCTGTGACCTTGATCCTGGAGTATATGGAGCGGAGGCCACCAGCAGAGGAGCCGCAGGGACCCACATAAGTCCAGGCTCTCCAGGGAAGCCCTTTGACAGGCTGACTTAACACAGAGACTGCAGAGAGAGGAAAGAGGAGGGCAGGAAAGTCTTTGAGCCGATAAAAACCAAGCAGCGGGCATTTCAGCGCCTGTGAAATGGCACACAAAAATATAACTGGCACCTACCAGACCACTTCAGGAGACGTTTGTGACAATGTGAAAAAATAGACCTTCAACAAGATCATTTTGAATCTGATGTCAGCAACACCTCTCACAAAAGAGATGGATGGGTATACAAGAAGCATTTTTGCTAAAAAGGGGTCTACTTTTTTATATTTAATGTGCCTAATCCTGAAAGTCCCACAATGGGGAAATGAAAAACAATATTCTCTTTATAATATATGGAACTCACTTCATGATTGGGACCACCACCATAAGGTGATCTGTATGAATATATTTGCCCAGAAGCATGTTCAATGTTGAGAACACATTTTTACTGTTCTGACCTGGGCGTGCATTATAAAATGATCTGTACCATATAGAAGATGTACCATTGTAACGTCTTTATTCTTCTCTGCAGATGCTGGTGGTTTCTTCACCTCCCGCCAGGTGTTTTAACAGAAAATGTAAAGGCGCCAATTTATCTGGGATGGGCTAATGGCCAATTTACCATCTCCTGACAAAAATGTGATCATGTGTACGCTTAGGTTACACTGATAATGAAAGGGCAGCGTCAACATCCCACTGTGTGTGTAGTAACTCTGGGCATATATCGATCCAATGGTGCGATAGATGCAGCTTTTATGGAAAACTGACACAATGAGTAAATATCTGAATGTTCTCTCTTAAACGTTCAAACGCACAAGGGCAACAAACAGGAAGCAGAACCAGAGAAGAAAATATTGATTTTGGTAAAAGCATATATTTAAAATTAATCTTACGCCGTATACATGTAAATACATTAGAACCATATTCAATACCTTTGCAAGACAGTGGCTCATACTGAAGGGTGATATCTAACTTTACAGAAGACGCAATAACTATAATTTGCCTTTTAGAAAAACTAGAAACATCATTAAAGATGGTATACACAGTAATCAGGCCTCAAAGTTACTCACACGCACAAATTATAACATATTTTTACCATATCATTTTTCAAAATAAAACTAAAAACTAAAAAATTTAATAAAAGTGATCAGTTTGGCCGTGGATGTGCACGTTTGAAGATAGTGTTTTGGATTTTGGATTCAAAGCTCTAAATGAATTTATATCAATATTTTGGCAGTAACAACGTTTTTACACACTACATTTTTTACATTCCAATATATTGACTACTCTTCCTATCGACATAAAAAATACATACATACAAAAGTCTGAATTGAAATCTCAACTTCATCCAAAACCCTTTTAATTCCCACCTTCAGTTTTGCAGTGTACTTTATTTGAACCTTAAAAGCGGAAATTGGAACAAGCCTTTTTACAGGAGCTGAAGGGACTCTACCTGGAACACACACATACACACAGTCTCTGGTTTTGAGACAGTGTCAGAGCTCTATAAATCAGTCCACCCCACCCAGCATATAAATCTACTACAGCAAAAACAACACACCAACACCCATTAGGGACGAGAACAGAGGACACTGGAGCCTCCCTGTTCAGGACAATAAAACACAATGATGCTTCACCTGCGCTTCAAACTGTCATTAACCACAGACCAACACGTGTCAGACAAAGAGCCCCAACAATTGAGACGGCCCCAGCATAAGAGGTGCAGCATCTCAAAGCTCAAAACCATGAGACACTCATGGCTGGCGCTGGTTAAGGTCAAATCGGTGTCAGTTCAGAAGTTCAAGAATGTTTGCAGGAAGTCTTTGTGTTTTAGATTTAGAGCTCAATTAACCCAGTGACTCATAAGTTGGGATGAAGCAGAGAGAGACACAACTTTAATTATAGCACAGGGAGCAGAAACTGAAACCTAAATGACATTGATTTACTGGGACTTGTCAGAGAGAAATACGCAAGTCAACTTTTCACACACGTATCCTGCATCAGCGTTCATCAGGTCCCATTCTTCCACTGTTTGTTCAATGTTGAATTTGGGTCACGGAAAATGACAGAATAAACCAGAATCAGGTTTATGGCCAAGGAGTTTACGCATACAGGATATATATTTTTAGTGTTTTTTGATGCATACAAGAAAAAATACATACATAAAAAAATAAAAAAAAATAAAAAAAATCTAATTAGTAAAAGCTAAAAACAGATGATAGAAAAGAAACAAAAAAAGAAATAAAAAATATATATAAAAGAAGTATAATCTAATAAACGGAATGGCTTGATGTTTATTGTTTACATGCATCTCTTTTTGTGAAGCCCTCTGAGGCAACTGTGTTGTGATATAGGGCTATACAAATAAAATTGAATTGAATTGAATTACAAACAATGATTGTACAATACAGAATCAAGTAGTTAACATCACCAGGGACATTGATCTAGGTGCAATAGCTTATGAGATGTAGAAATATATCTCATAAGGGGGGCTGTGTCTGCTAAATACAGCCCTCCTCTCTCCATGTGTGAGTGTGTCCTGCCACTTTAAGAAATGAAGCAATATCATTAAGTGAGGGCCTCTGAGGGCTGACATCTTGCTCCGATTCACCAGTCCCCGTCCATCACAGCATTACGGTGGGCTCGGCAGTATTAAAATCCAATCACTCCTCTGGCTAGTTTGATTAAGGAGGGCAAGAGCACAAAGGGGAGCTCTGCCCCTCTGCCAGGGTGTCCCCAGAGGCTACCCCCCAGCAGCCGGCCAGCCTCTCCGGACACTGTAGAGGCCCTAATCCATTCAACAAGGGGGTCACGGTCCTTTGTTGCTATCTCTAACAATGGTAATAAACCTGAATAGCAGGAACACACACAATGACAACTCTTCTGTGCACAGCAGCTCAGTCACCTGAACTAAATCGAGGCTCATGTCTGCACGGCCTCATATTGTCTGAGAGGATAAAAATGGATCTATTTTCACCATATGTAGCCTAGTCTCCTAATTCAACATGGATGTCACTTTTCCAATGCATGTGAATCAGATGAAACCTTCAAGTTGATGTGTGAACCATACATAAATACCATTAATTATTAATAATCTATAACCTATATTTGGGGGAATTGGTAATGCTTAAACCATTGTGTAATAATGACATAATAACAGTAAATAGCTAATCTATATGTGAAATACATGAAATACTCACAGGTCGTATACAAGCTTTTCAAAACAATGATAATCCTACAATTAAACCCAATACAAAATTTTATTCAAGCTACTTTTAATAACTTCACAATACTGTCAATACTTAAAGGCATTCCATGAAACTTTTGGCCACTAGTTGGCGATAATGACTAGGCGTGTTTAGTGTATTATGATGCTTTTTGCTCTCTTTATAAGTGCAGTATGTGCCTGTTCTGTAGGCTATGTGTCGTTAGCTGTAGCTAAACACTTTCACTTTCGAGCAGATTATTTTTATTTTGTAGAGCTGATTGGTGTATAATGAGTCTCTCTAAAAAAGCCCTTTTTCCTGGTGTTTTTATGCTTTACAACCAACAGGAAGCACTGATGTCTTTGTTTCAAACATGACTCATAAAGGTAGTCAATTGTGAATTTTGTTGATGCTTCTTTCATAGTATAGCCTAGTATTTCTCTATATATCCCCACTCTTTACGTTTGTGTCTTGTGCTGTCCCATGCAGAAGGGGTCACCCTGGTCAGATTGTGTCTGGGATAAAAGACTCCATCCCAGGTACAGAAAACCCTTGAGAACAGACCCCGACTCAAATTAATGCCAGAAGTCCAGGGTGAGCCTCCTCAACCACAGTGACATAAATTACTGGGATTTACAAGATTTTTAAAACACTTTTAACAATACCCCTCTTTTAATGTGCTCTCTGTTTAATAATGCACTTTGGGCTTTAAGAGCACGATAAACAAACCAATAATTCACTTTTTTATCATCTGAGGGTGACGGCCTTCAGGAGCTCGTTCTACAGCAGCGTTCAAAGAGTGCACAGACAGATCAAATGGGACGCTGTCGTAAGATGTTTTTGGACAATGTTTGAGATCTAACTGGTGATCTCTCTGCTCTCTTTGAGATAAAAGTACACTCAGGTTCATCTTTCCTTGAACTGGAAGACTGGAATAAACAATGGAGGTCGGACTGCTGTGTCGTGGAAGTCTTGGGTCAGGAACATGCATAATGGCGCTTATAAAATGTGACCTTAGATGCAGTGTGAGACCTGTTGTTAAGGGACATATAATAATAATGACTGATGATGGTTAACTATATACAGTACAGCATATATGATTACTGTAGAAGTCAAAGTCTATTTAAACTATAAAGCACTTTTGAAATGTTGGTTAAAGGTGTAGTCTGGAGGTTTCCTAAAGTTAGAAAGATTATGCTTACCCCTTGGCCTCTACAGCAACATCAAATCAGAGTTTGTTCAGGCCGCCACACCACTCAACTTGAGTGGCCATAAGTTGTGGTAACCCATACACTCTGATTTGATGTTTCTATGGAGGCTTGGGGAGGGACAAAAACAAAAGTAAAGTTGTATAAAAACCTCCAGACTACAGCCGTAAGGTTTAGTAAAACTCCACAGTATTCCAAACATTATCTCTAGTAATAATCTCATGTAAATCAATGCAAAATTCAGTCTCTATAAACAGGTTCTGTACGATGTGGAATACATTTATGTTTATGAATGCTTTACTGTTTACAGTTCAATAGTGGTGAGCTATTTAAGTGTTTCCCAAATATTACATAAAGAAACTATGTATGAATCAAGACTTTTATGCATGGTTTATATTTTTGTGCATTTTTCTGTCATGCTTGTGCCCTCTGTTGTGTGTGTGTGTGTGTGTGTGTCCAGTGGCTGTGGTCTGTGAAAGCTCACAGTAGCAGTTGGCTACAGTTGAGGTGTGTGAAACTTCACAGAGTATGTCAATGATTCTGAACGCTGCCAAGAAGTGTATCGAGGACTCAGCTTTTACAAATCTAAATGAAAGAATGAAATATATGAACCTCTCCGCAGCAGCAAGTGAATGTAATAACCTGGATAATGTTGTGGCAATGAAAGAGGATTGTCATAAATGTAAAACTCGCATGCACCATTGGGGGCTGACATCTGCGTCTGGAGCTGAACACATTCACTACCAGCCGCCACAAATCACTGAGCCATCTCCCATAATCCTCCTCTGGCCAGTGCTGCCGCATTAAACATCCAAACAAATTGTCCTTCATCAAGTGCTCTGGGCAGGACAGGGCACAAAGCACAGGCTGGTTACAACAGGGATCTACCAACTCTGTTTTACATGTTCTACCATACTTCTTTTTAGGCACTGGCATGTTAATTATATCAGTTTGAATGAAAAGATTTATGATGCTTTTAAGGGAGTTGATTTGACTGCCAAATTATTAGAAAATAAGGAATATTTATGACATGCCATGTTTTAGGAGGAGATTGGTCTTACACGTATGATATAACTCAACATACAGTATGAAGAATAGTGTAATTCAGTTATGCTATACAAGTTAATATAGTAAGGACTTTTGTAATATAGTTGATCATTGCTGTTTGTTGACATGATACAAACACACACGTTGATTTGTGCTTGTCATAATGTGATTAAACCTTTACAAAATTGTAAATATTCCAGATGAACATTTCAAACATTTTAAAACTTAATAATAAAATATGTATTACAATTATATGTTTTTGAGCCTGGCTTTCTCTTTTTTGAATAAACTCAGATTGGGTCAATGTCCCTTTAAGGCCCCCTTTCCACCCACTGGCCACGTCCACGTCACTACAGCCCATATTTGCTGAATTGGTTTATTTAACTATTATGGCTTATACATACAGTGATTCAGACAGTGTAATCTTGATTTTTGCTTGAACACATTTTACAGTGGGCTACAGTGGCTTGTATCTGTTAGATCTTGTGAAAAGGAAACCCTTGTGAGCTGCTGTGAGGACTTATCTTTACAGTTTCCTACATCACCGACTGACGGATCCTCCGACTGTGTAAATTCCTGCGTCCCCTGAAATGACTGTGAGCAGACAATGAGACGACACTTTGTGTACCGATGTGCACTATAACCAGATAACAGAGCACTTTTTACAAGGGACGTGGGAGACTAACACAAACACAATGTTAGCAAATTGTCTTTGAAAATACACAGCCCTTGAAGTTGGTCAATGGAGCACGCATTATGTAAGTTGGACCCCAGTGACGTATCATTATCAGTGATTTATGGGATGCAGTTTTCTCATATCCCATATAAAAATCTGAATAAAACATAAATAAACAGTCAATACAATAACGTGTAGTAACAGTGCAAGCATGATCCAGTAGTCTCCACAAAGGTAACGCACTCTCGAGATGGCTTTGTGTTGGGAAGAGTTATTTATATGTGCAGAGCAGGGGGCATTTATCACAGGGGCTAGTGGTTCCCCTTCAAAGTTCTCCATTTTATGACGTGCATTATTTCGAGTGCGCACACATAAACAAAGCCGCACTGCCGGCACTGAATCAGCAGACGATGTCATGGCGTGGCCCCCGGGTCAGGACAGCTTTCTTGTGCCGCCAGTGCTTACATTAGCATGTGAAAGGCTAAAGCTGCTCCAAATATTCTCTCCAAACATTTAGGCTGCCACAGGCTCACATGGAAGAGGAAACTCAAAGCAATAAGATTTAGTCTGAACATGGGATTGAAATCCATATTAATTTATGGTTTAGATGTGAAAATCGTAAGGACTTCACCAAGCCATTTTTAAACTGTCAGTAATGTGTGCAATAGTGTTTTCACACGACACGGAGGTCTACACTCAAAACATTTGCTAAATTTAAACGCATTTGGCATCTTGGAATACACAGATATCTTTATAGCTTTTTGTGATATGCTGAATTAACACACCAAACAAAAACTGAAAACATCACATTTTGTATGACTGAAAAAATCTCTTTAGTTTAGAAAATCGGTTAATCTAATAATACATGTTAATCTCTGGGGACACGTATGGGTATATCATTTTTTTTTACTTTAGGCCCCTCAAAAATGACTTCAACTTTAAATATGCCCCCCTAAAAGTGTCCCATTATATTCAAAGCATTGACTTTTCCAGATTTCTTTTTGTCTTGGAGACCCCCCCACCCCCACCCACCCCTCCTCAACCCTTTGGTAAGGCCAGGACAGGATTCATTAGCAAAGTGCAGCCCGTCCACACTGTGGCAGGAGGCAGGCACCAGCAGTCTGTGTTTACATTGCAAACGCCTGGAAACGAATTTCCCCACACTACTCTCATTTATCTTATCAATCTGTAAATGTGTTGGCCCAACGAGGAACATGTTAAAAAAAAGAATTTACTCAAGTAGAAGTAAAAAGTAGTCATCCAAATAAGTCAGTAAAAGTATAAACGTAACAGATAATTCATTTTACGAATGAGGAGAGTAACTGTAACTCAGTTCTTCACCTCTGCCAGAGTGTGCCAGTTGAAGGGGGCCGTGCACAGAAACATAAATATTCAAAAGCTACATGTTGTATTCCCAGTTTGGTCATTGGGTTAAATTTTCCACACCGAATCATCTGTCATTCAGCCTAATTGAATCTTCAGCCACTCTCATTCAATTATCCAATATAATATGCAAATGAAGCCAACAATGGCTGCCTCATGCTAATTATGTACATCAGAATAATTAAATTGGATAGAAGGGGCGGTGGGGGAATGAACTATCATAAATGGGGAGCAGATCCTTTAATTAAGGTCCGCAAAAATTTTATTAGAATCTGTAATCTGCCCGTAAATTGTTGAATGGTGGCTGTGCACTGGGGAGATATTAGTCTTATTGGACAGGGCTCCCAGAAGACCCACTTGAGGAAGCACCAAGGGACATAGGCTTTCATGAAGGGCAAAGACATTCACATTCAGAGGTAGGACGAGTAGCCAACATGTGTACTCAAATAAGAGCTGTGTGTTATTTAAAAAATACTACTGAGAAGTGGTCTTCCAAATATGAGTGAACTGGGTAATTCATTCTTACTTTTGACAAAAAATATACAAAATAATGTGCATATTCCAAACAACAGAAATATAATACAATATATTTGAATTATTTTACAAAATGTAGTTCTGTGGTGAATGTTGTGAATGAAATTACACTCTCAAACACACTTCATCAGTTTGTGGAGTGGGAACTGACTGACTGAATAAGCTAATGTAAATGGTATGTTTGGGGTGGCCGAGCGTGCCGAACATGCACACAGAGAAAAGCCAAGCCCCAATCCTGTACTTGTGTCTGTGAATGCATGCAAGCACCACTGCCTCCCCACAACAGAGCAGCCGTGTCCAGCCCCTCAATGCCACCCAGTCTGCCACGGGGCGGACACAATGGCCCACTTCTGTAAGGAGCAGCAGACAGCGAGCAGCAGGACCCTGGACAAAGTGATCGGGTCACTAAAATATTTACACAGACATGTTTTGTTGCTTTTGTGTCGAGCTATTGAAAAGGGAGACTCTTTTCCGGTTCAAAGTGTGTTGTCAACCACAATACAAACCCACATGGAAGATCACAATACAGACTGTTTTTCTTATCGGTGTTCTTCTGAGACTCTTTATGAGGTAGGCCCTGTACCTAATAAAGAGTTGTGGTGTGGTCTGCATTCGGAGACCTTCTTTGTGACATGGATTGTTTGAGTTACTGTAGCCATTTTATCATCTCAAGCCAGTGTGCCCATCTTCTCTCACCTCTGGCATGAGCATTGGATTTTTGCCCACAAAAATGCCATACATTGGATATTTTCTTTTTGGGGGAGGACCATTCTCTTTAAACTGTTATGCAATAAATCCCAAATACTTTCGCAGTTTCTAAAAAACCTCAAACCCGTCTGGAACCAACATCCATGTTTTCCCATCCTGATGTGTGTGGTTTGTCTATACAATTATAAACACATGTATTCACTCCCATATAATTCGATAATTAGCTTAGTTTGTGTGCCTAATAAAGTGGCCAGTGAGTAGAAGTGATAAGGTCTAATAGATCACTTCCTTGTGCGGTCAGACAACAACACCTCCTGAAGGCCATGGTTTATCCAGCCGGGTCCAGACAGTATTTGTTAAACATGTCATAGTGACAGAACAGCAGCGGGTCGGGAGCAGCTCACATCAAAGTGAGTGAAGACGGAGGAACATGTAAACGGACACACGCCTGTCTCCACACTCTTCCTCTTACAATACATCTGCTGTAAATGCCCGCAACACTGTTTACATTGTGTGGCCACTTTGTTGAATAGGTATTATACAGCTTTTAAAGAGTCTGCGATGTGAATTGTATGACTTTGGACACATTTACATCAGATCCAAAAGATGAATCTATAAATTAAACAGTGTCTAATGGCATGCTGGGATGATGTAACAAAACTGTGTGAAATACATGTAGTAGTATAGAGTCAGCCTTAACAGAGCTCTTCTGTTTGGCAAAGAATCCAGTATGCTTCTTATCACATTCACACGGGGCAAAAGACATTTTGAAAGCATCATTATAATGTATTTATGTGATTAGCTTCAGTTGATGCTTGGTGAGTTATACATATAGATCATTAAAGCCTTAGTACACACTATGGTCGTAGGAAATCAGTCCAGCAGCATTTTTATCTCCGTGACAGTAAAAAGCTACCAACTGGCCACTCATTTTAAACAAAACTTTTTTACAGTGTGAAATCTGAGAAACAATTATTACATCATAACATAACCAGTCAAGACATTTACTAAATGGGAAAGTACCCAGTGCGTCTGAAGCAGCTGATGAATCTGTCACACAGTATACATCTTCAGAGGTTTCATAGGCACGCTTAAACGTCACAAACATTCTTATTTAGACAGGGCCTTTATGAATCACTTCCCTGCTGGGCCACAGTCATCTGATTTAAAAGATTAGCTCAAATCTGGTTTACCTGATCATTTCTGTGGCCACTGTTAGTCACAATAGATTCATACAACATGGACACAGCTACAAACATAAACCTGATTCACTGGCTCAACTGTCAGTGATACAATTAGTAAAAGCCAGTGGTGATTTACAATGGGAGTCTGGGAGGAAGTCATTCATGACCTCTTCAGTTATAAACAAGGATATATGACTAACATCCCTTGAGCACTTTGTTATTTGTTCAAAAGTGATGAATACGCACCATGTTTCTGAGAGTAGGAATTTGAATAATGTATTATTGGGGTTTTGAGTGTATTTGGAAACTAGATACATTAAAATATGTGTTTACTGTTGTTCTTGTTTATTCAAGTCTCAAGCACAAAAACATAACGGATCTACATAATGGATTATCAGAGGTCAAATGTCATAATCACTTATTTTCAACAATAAATATAGTGACATCATATTAAATCACAGTAAATGTATATGCAGATGTTTTAACAAGGTCATTTCTGGTCTCTCTTTTTACAGTTGCAAGCTGCCAGATGTCCAGTATCTACCGACGATATAAAAATAAATGAGTCAATATTGTATATTCTGCAAAAACACGTTTGGTCCTCTCTGCTGAACAGCCCTTATCCCATTTCCTCTACTGTTTGTCTGCAGAAACCCAGTCAAGCGGTGCTGTCAGATGTGTTGCACTGATAAACCAAAGGTTATCTGTTGGAAAAGGCCAGAAATCTGCTTTCACTTATTCTAACTGAGCTGGATGTATCTGCTTACTCCAAAAGAGTTACATTTAGAAAAAAACAGATAGAAGCTGAATCATTCTTCTGGATTAGACACTTTTTTACTCAATACAATTTTTTCTTCAAGATTTTTAATACAGGCACAAAACAATACACAATATATTCAGCTCATCAAGAGAATGCAGAGTGTGTGCAAAGCAGTAATCAGAGCAAAAGGTGGCTACTTTAGAGAAACTTTCAGTTGTTTGTTAAGTACATATTTCCACGTGTTAATTCATAGTTTTGATGCCTATATATATATATGCCTAAAGCATCACTGTATAAAACAATGGATATGTCAAAATGTATCTTTTCAACATTATCCGTTTATCTCAAATCCAAAGTGACTTTTTTTTCAACATTAAAGGTCCTATATTATTGTTTATATTTTTTTGTGCACATTTCACAGTCTATTGGATACATACATTTTACATTTTGCAACATCAAACACAATATTTATACACAATATCTAATACAAGCTGTTTTGTGAAGCTCTCACTTGGACTTGATGACAACCTGATTAGACACCTGTCTCGCCTGTTCCTGTTTCAAGACGGGAAACCATTTGTGCCAGTTTGCATGGGTTTGCAAAAAAAATAAATAAATAACACACTCCAACCAGCTTCTTCTGGGATATAAACAAAGGCTTGACACCCTCACAGTCGAACACACATATTCTCCAATCAGATATGTTGTTAAATGGTGGTGGCAACAATGCTTCTATGGGTGCATTTGTTGACAGTGCAGAAGAAGGCAGGAGTACTTTGTGGTTTTACCCTTTTCATTACATCACTTCTAGGTGAATCCCATGGTCAATACGTTTCAGCTCTTGAGCGGCTTACAGCTCAACATTATTTATTACTGAAACGTGCATGAACTAAACAAAACACATCTTTGGCTGGGTGTTTGAATTACTGAAACATGCATGAATTAAACAAAACACAACTTTGGGTGTGTGTTTGAATTACTGAAACATGCATGAATTAAACAAAACACAACTTTGGGTGTGTGTTTGAATTACTCAAACATGCATGAA
>JAVQKC010064297.1:0-26671 GCA_036025475.1 Philypnodon macrostomus
AAAACCATTTTACTGTATAAATGTGTAAAGCTCGCCCCCCCCCACTCTGGAATAGAGGAAATATATATAACTAAATAAATAAATAAATAAAAAACTACATTATTATATTATATGTAAAGTTGATCATATCAGGAATATATCAGGAGCTCACCCTAAATGACCTTGCATGCATGCTTTGATATTTTTTCCCAATATATATAGTTTTACAATATTCTCAATCTCTCCTTCGCCTTCAATAATTCAATGTTGACAGGGGCCACTGACCAACAGCCAATGAGAGCATTCCTTGTTGGAAAACATGCATGTGATTTGCTTTAGGAATTGTATCTGTTCATTTGTTTTGACAATCTCTAAATAACATTAAGGTCTTGTCTTTTCATAATTTGTTTTGAGATATCAGTAGTCTCTTGGAATCGGTAGCGTTACTTGGTAGCACGCCCGCTCTTTTAGCACTCATTAAAACCATTGCTACTGTCCTCCACCCTTGAAATCTCTGGAGGGTCAAGATTGTTTTTGATGAGATGCTGGGAGCCACAATACTTAGTAGGCAGGTGCTTGTATGAGCTCGACAAAAAGCCAACGAAGGCGGTGTCTGTCGGGACTTAACCATGTTACTGCTTTGATGCATTTTAAATTGACCTGGAGCATACTTGGGAGAGGAGGCGAGAGGGCAGAAACACACAACTCAGACGATCAATTACTATTCTATAATTGGACAGGGCTTTAATGAGGCTGGCGGATGCAGCCTTGTGCAACTTTGGCAGTCAGGAGTCACTGACGTGGGTGGCCCAATCAAAGCACGGCATCATTAGCATATATCCGCACATGCAGCACTGGCCCTCTGAGTGAACTGTACTTCAGATGTGCATTCGAGGGTCCCATTTTCTACTGACCCCTACCATGCACTGTTGTACGTTTATATCAAATCATTCAATTATCATGAAAGGAAAGATAATACATGAATAATATTTTTTCCTTTTGTCCAATTGACTGAGATAGTTATTCAGTCAACACAGTACAGCATAATAGAAGATATCTGAGAATAAAAGAGACCCTCTGTGGGCTTTATTATAAGGATACGGATTTTTACTTTTTGAGCCTGGGGTGTGTTTGTTTAACCAATAACATGCTTCCACAGGAATGGCGCGCTCTGATTGGTCAATACAGACATGATCTATCTGAAAGAAGAATCTATCAGGAATAATGTGAGGAAGATGATGTTTTATTTCAAAATATAAACAGCAAACTCGATCGTGGCTTGTTATTGTCATACTTCCTGGTTTGTGTATGTATACGAGCATGTGTGAGACTGAGATATCTGAATTAGTTATATTTATGATTATATTGTCTGATTATGATTATGATTACTTCTGTTCAGTGTTGTCTGTTGACCTGTGTAGAACATTTGTATGTATGTATTTATTTATTTTGTATTGTGTTGGTTATGTTGTATGATGTGATTCATCATCACACATAAGCTTCTTCACATAATTGAGGAAGTCGTTTGTTTTATCTGTGTTGAGAGTGGGGAGGGGCATGTGCAGATGTTTTCTCTTATTTAATCAGGGGCAACAGAACATGCAGTGACTGTATGATGCATTGCTCAGTGTACTGTGATGCAGGTGGTCTCAGTGGAATAACACTATAATGAGTTTACCACAATACACAGCCATTATCATTGCACCAGTCAATCTTTCAAATCCAGACTTCTACTGTCAACACAACCTGCAGGAGTCATGTTGTAGCCCTGCTGAATTCTTGTAAGGGTTATGTGAGAAGATGGTATTCTGATTGCAACTTAAAAAAACCCAAACGATTATAAAACCACTTCTGAATTAAAGTTGGAGGAAGCATTCAATATACAAAAGAGTACCAACAAAATGCAGAATGAACAGGCATTTGGATTTTGAAGCTCAAAATGTCCAAAAAAGGTCAAACAAAGCCTTGCATATTGGCTGCCTGAATGTAGTTCAACTGTGATTGGTAAGTAGCATCTATCATTGTGAAGAATTGCTTGAATAAGGGAGATTCTACCCACATCACTCAAAAAGGTAATAGGCCAGGTAAAGCAGACTGGTGAATTATTATGTTTGATGCAACTGAATGGAATTTATCAAACAAGATCTAAGACCCCAAATCTAAAACAAACACAGTACAGTTGGCATTATGGCATATGGTTAGTTTTATTGGAATAATAGGAGTCTTTTATATAATATATATAATAGTTTAGGAATCTTTAGTAAACATCCACTTCCAATTAACAGACTCCTGATATATACATATAGTTATCATGGCAACAATAAACAAAGGCTATGGGGTTGAAATTACATATGGCTAAAAATACCTCATCAGGATAGTGTTTTACTCATTAAGTGCATCCAAGTATAGTATAGACCCTTTCAAAGTTTGTAAACAGAAAGTTCTAAATTCCAGAATGGAAGCAACTGGAGGCAAGACCATAATACATTTTCAATGGAGAAATTAGCATTAGCCACAAAATATTGCAAATTAAGATGGTTTTGACCATGTATGTTTATTTAATGTACACATTAGTAACAGTTCGACTTTTGGCTGATTTTGAAATTCCTGATTTTAGGTATTTTAAGTCCTTACAGAAATGTTGTTGACCACAATAGTTTTTAGTTTAGAATTATTCTATACCTCACCCCAAACACTCACTTTTGCTCCAGTTTCCTCCATTCAGGAACTTTGAACATTCCATATGACAAACATTTTAAAGGGGTCTATTAGGTTTATGTGTTATTATTTAACATGTAATCAAATTGGCTTAAAGTTACATATTGTGCACTTTTCAAGTAAACATGGAAACCACAGCCTATCACATTGGTATGGTACGGGTGAATGTACACAATAAAAAGCAGCGTGGGCAGGGTGGCTGTGGTGAGGAGTCTGCGTGTCGTCTTTGTGTTGCCATGCTTTCTCACCGGGTACTCTAGTTTACTCTAAGACATGCATGTGTTCAAGACATTGGTGAATCTGGAATTGCTAGAGTGCATACATTTGAGAGTGGATGTCTGTGTATGTCTCTGTGTCGGTCCTGTGACTAAATGGCCACTGTCCAGAGTGTACAACCCATAGTGGTATCATGGCCCTCAGTTCCTGCAAGTTCTCTAAGAATTGATCTAGATTACAGCTCGCTCTGTCCTTTCTACCAACCCAGGGGTTTCAATCGCTTAAAGTCTTTGCTGAGATATTGTTTTCACTGATCATGAAGACTAAATGCAGATTTACCAGTTTTAACAGTGCAACAAGCCATCTTCCAAGTGCAAAAGGCGCTGCTGGCAAAAAATGCACCTCTATTAGTTATCTAAACTGGAGGATAGGAGAAAGGGTCACATTTTTACTGAAGTAGTGGGGAGGGGCGGGGTACTGTACTGATGTCTATACAACAACAGAACAAACAAGTCACTAATAAGCTTTTAAAGGAGGAATACATGACGAGGGCAACACACTCACAAGGCTGAAGGAACATTGGCAATCATTTGAAAAGAATATGTGCAAAATTATACATAGAATTACCTGAAATGACACCCAATCATGCACATAAAGAAGCAGCTTTTTCGGCTCATGTGACCTGATTGAACTGTACATGAACTGACATCAGTCACCGGCGATCATTAAAACTTTTCTGCAGGGGTGTGCCATGTTCATCTGACACCCCCACTGACAGGAAATAGAAGTTGTGCGTTATAATGAGAAACACAACACATTCTCAAAATGACTTTATGTAGCTTTAAGAAGTAAATCAAAAGTACAAATTATATTTAAGTTTGTTTCAAGTGCATGCCCTATACAAAACACAACTTCAAATAGTTTCAACAAGATTGCTGTTTGGCTTTGGACTTTCTGTGAGACTGGCATACATCATCAGATTTTTGGGAGAAATGTAAAGCCCTTGTTGCTTCATTGACATTAACGCAATACACATGGTGGCTGAGTGGTTAGCGTTTGGCCGTGATGACGTTTTCTCTGAGTCTGCTAGAACTTTTTGTGTTACCTCCGATTCCCTACAGCTTTCTACCACTGCCCAAAGGCATGAATGATTGGCCTTCAGTGACTGTCTCTATGCACTGTGAATAACCATCCATTGTCCAGGGTACCCTTCCTAATACCCTTAGTTGCTACGTACATTAGAAAGTTTTACCAGATATGTGTTTGATGGTGGTCAAGGAGGGCAAAGTGGGTATGGCTGCCACGTCTCTGCCAGCTTCGCTTTCCACCAGTTTGTCGTTAGCTGTAGGATGAATGAAAAAAATGCACTCAGCTGTAAAGCATTTTCAGTGTTTAGAAAAGCTCTACATAAATCCAGTGCTTTATAAATAACAATAAGTCTGTGTTGACAAAACAAGGAATTTATATTGAGGAGAATAGGCCTTTTGAAATTTACAAAGTACATTTAATTTTAAAGACTACCCTGGCATTTTCTGCAAATGGCACTAGAACAACTAAACATCTGCTTCATTGAAAAACAAACTTAGAGCAGTTTAAACAACAACCTCGGCAGATGGCTGTCACTTCCTGTAGCATGTTTTTGTATTTGAGCAAATGGACACATCTATTGACAAGAGACATATCAAATTATAGCTTCTACATAATTACTGTTGTGGTTAATTGTTTTGCTTTCTTTTTGTTTCTTTTGGCACTAGTGTGTTTTGGATGTAATGCAGACAGATGCAGAGTTGGAGAGTCATAGAAGGACGTCAAACTACTTTATTACTTGGAAATGCCATGCATCAATACCCAAACTGCACTGTGGGTATTAGGACAGACCTGGTGACTCTAAACGGTTGGAATCATTATGCGCTTGCTGCCGACTGCTCTGAGTTTTTATAGTCCAAGCCAACATCCTGTATTGTACTGTTGAGCTGACGCCTCATTATGGTCAGATCACTTAAACCATAATGTTGTCTCCAGGAAGTATCCATGTTTGTGTAGACTCGCAACATAAAAATTGACATTTCAAACTTTCCTGTCTCAAAAGTTACAAGGCAGGATATGGTGGCAGCATATGGTTGACTGTACAATTAGACATTTAATTAACGGAAGGAGAGGAGCTGTGGCATCCAAGCCACACTTTCACTTCACTTCAGTTTGGTTAAAAATAATTGGAATATATATCTTTTTTTTTTATTTGAGCAAATATTGTTGTACCCATTGGGTAGGACAAAGTGGTCTATGTCCTGTGGGAATATCATGAGCATTGATTTTTAGGATGATGACCTCTCGCATATCCCAGCTACTAGGAGGCCTATCCCAGGTACTAGGGGCCTGATGTGAGGTACACCCAGGACAAGGCTCAGCGAGTTGCAAGGCTGACAGAAGGACAGACACAGACGAAAAAAAAAATACATCACTCTCATATTTATTTACTGGGACCTCCTAAAACATACCTGTCATACTTAGAAGCAGGAATACCTGTAGAGAACCCACAGTACCACGAGGAGGACACACAGACTCCACTTAAAGAGAACTCACAATCTCCCAAAGGAGCAAAAACCACTATGTGAATATCATTGTCATTTCTGACATTATATTTCAGGTATATACAATTTCCCTCAGTAAGAAAAAGTGATTTTGGCTGAATTGGCAAGGTACAATTTTGTATTTAGGTCAAACATTTTGCTCTATCTTCTAAAAATATACTTAAATGCCAAGTCGAATGCCTGGCAAATAACTTGACAAACGGCACTATGACAAAGCGCACTTAAAAAGCACATCACATACAAAAACAGTTATACATTGTTCAATTAGAATTAAGTGGGGAAACTGTCCCTTCCTATAGGCTACGCTCACATTAAATAAATGTATGTCATTTCTGTCAGCCACTAATGGGGAAGGACAAGAATATTTGCAATGTTTGATAAGAGAATTCAAGTCTACAGAATGCAGAACTGCTAAGAACACATGCAAATCTTTGGTTAGCTCAACTTCACTAAGCCAAGGCCCTTTTGAAATCTTAACCCAATCTTCCGTTGAGCAAAACCTGGTAATCCTTTATTTATTAATAAAATCAAATTTAGCAAATGAGACACCGGCGTCGGCTGCCTTGTCTATTACAGTCAAACTCAAAAGCCATACAATTCCTCTCAGACAAATTGAAGCCACATCTACATGCGCGCCATGCATTTTATGGAAGGTTTAGCCCGGAAATCTCAAAGGCTCATTAGATGTCTCCTGGCTGTGCTCGGCAGCTAAAGGGTATCTGCATTTCTTATGTGAACTGACAGCTCGCACTCTTATAAAACAAGAGCCATTATGAAACTAGGCCTTCTCCAAACTTTAAGAGCCAACAAAAGGGAATTTTTAACGTCCCGAAAAGCCACTGCAGACGATGCCTTCAGCCTTGGTGCGGAGAAGCCCTATCTACCGGTTAAACTGATGGGGACACATCATTAATAGGCTTCCATAGTGTGTGGATAGAGAGGGACAGGCAGCTAGTGACAGGAGCACTCCCTAGGATCAGCTCACTGCCGAGCCTCAGCTGCCCACATATGCAATTCAAATGCACAGGCTCTTGCTATTGTGCGACAGGGCTATGCCGGACCAGCTACATCTGTATCTCTTCCGATGTGGAGGAGGCGGTGAGTGACAGCAGGTGTGGATGCGGCCCAATTAGAGCAGGGCTGTTGGAGGATGATGAATGGGGCTGGATTGGAGAGAGCCCCGGAGAAACATAGGCACCGGCAGGCTGTAGATGCCCACAGCTGTCTCGCCGAATGAGTATAAACATGCTGAGGGGCTCCTCCATACAGAATAATGCACGAGCTAGTGTGCCGGTGTGCCTCTCCCGGTCTCCTTCACCGCACCTGACAGTTATGAGCTCACCTGGCTGACTGGCACGGCCTTGAACTAAATTTAGAGAATCATGCGGCTTGACACTCCAGCCCCCCTGTAGATTCGAACGGAGGTGAAAAGTATACAGTAAATGCAGCTTTCTGTACAGGAGTGGACAGGTAGCATTGTGTGGAAAGAGGAGGCTTGCTCTATGGGAAGTATTAGCACAGCATTGCCAACCTGTTGCTAAGGAAAATGTGCTGTTGCAATGTGGAGCAGAAAATAAAGGTTTAGTGAGGTTTTAACTGATAACACAGACTAGAGTCAAGGTGTATATCGGCTAAATGCCCCCATACGTCCGCTACAACTGCTATGGCACCAACGGGCACCTTAATCAGACAGTGTGTGATTTCTAGGGGTTTTTATATTGTTAACGAGCAATTAAGATGCCCCACCCCCAAACCATGACAAACATGGGAAGGGTCTATTTTTTTTTGTGAAGGATGTCCCTAAACCTACATTCTTCTTTCAGTCCATAGGGGGCACTATAGAGGTAACTGACACCATATTTGTAAGATGTAATCAGGGCCAGGGGGGGTAATTATGTGTTACAATTTGGAGCCTAATCGGGCAAAATATGTGCAAGTTAGGCAAATATACCTGACCTCCCAAAATCCAAAATGGCCGACTTCCTGTTTGTTGTAGGGTGGGGTCATAATAATATTTTATGTTGGGTACACTGTGGAAAATCACTGTACCAAGTTTCATTGCTCTCTGCCAAAGTAAGTGTGTCCAGAGTCCCATAGGGGTCATAAACATTCAATTCAATTTCATAAAATTGTATTTGTATAGCCCCATATCACAACAAAGTTGCCTCAGAGGGCTTCACAAAAAGAGATGTATGTAAACAATAAACAAGGCAAACAGTACCAAAGTGGACCAAACAAACATGGGGGCCCTATAGAGGCATCCTTTATTTGACGTCTGTAATTTGCCATTAATTGTACATTAAATATACAATTGCCCGGATCACTGTGCCAAAATTCATGTGATTTTCAATCACAATAAAAGTACATCAAAGAATTTATTTTTTAATTATTTAATTGTCATTAATCGCAGAAGTACCAAACTCAATCCAGTTCTGCATCTTCATGATATGTACATGTGTGCAGAAGTTAAAACTAATCCGGCAATTCGTTTTTGAGTTATCGCGTTCACAGCTAGGATCTGTGGACGGACATGATTCCATAATATTGTTATTTCGCCGATATAATAACAATACAAAAAAAAAAACATATTATTGTGGAATACAGACAACGAACAATTTTAACAAAAACGTCACATTACATTACATATGAAAAAGCACCATATCTTCCAAGCTTGTACTATAACTGCAGCCTTACATATTGTGGCTAAAGCAGTTTAATGAAGCTTGCTGGCAGCACTCACTTTGTTTCCTCCTCCTCCTCCTTCCTGCTCGTCTGCCGCTGATGAGGCCTGATGCCATTAGTGTTGATTTCATGTGACAGCGATGAAACCGGATAATGAAAATCAATAAGGCCAGCTCCTCTCCGGCTGCTATTGTCAACTTTTATAAATCCTCGTCTTGGCAGAGTAAACCCACTTCAACATACAGTACACACGTCACTGGTGGTAGCTATCATTGTGTAAAAAAAAATAAATAATCAAATGTTAGATTTCATGGAGGCAAGTGGTTAAGTTTTTTGACTCTCAGCAGTAAATGTGTTTTCAATAGAGGCTGAGCCACAATGTCTGATGGTGCGTTCACACCGGCTGCGACAGACGCAAAAAAAATCTATTTGGTTGCTTGACATTTTGAAACAACTCGCGCAAAAGAGGCAAGCTGGCTGCTTCAAACGCAAGGCAAATTTTGCTTCTTCCGCTTCTACGAGGGCCGTATGACAGCTGTCAAAGACCTTTCAGTTTGATGAGCTGTGGTCGGGTGTATATGTGAGGAGACGATGGGGCTATAGCATACTCGAGTTGCTTTAGCTGATAGCACCAGTGATTGGCTGTAAAAATCACAATCTAGTTCTAAAGTATATACTCAGTATATAATAAAGCTCAGACCTGTTGATAATCACGTGTGTGTTTCTATGATCTTTATTCATATGTTTTGTGATACGTGGACCAGCCTTCACAGGAGAATCTCTGCGTCAGATCGTACAAGTCACACAAAAACACGGCTCCAGTCACAAATAACATCTACTTACTCACTACATTATCTCAGGAGACTCTGACATAGATCCGTTTAGTATTCTTATCTGTATAAACAACACAGATGTGTTTAATGCTCCGTACAGATGGACAGTGCCGTTTGTTTATCCACCATGACACTTCTAATGTGATCCCCTGGTGGCCCTGCCCTGGGGCTACGTCGTCAGCACGTTACTACCCACAAAATCAGGCTCCTGGTGGGTTATTGTACTGCGAAATGTTGCCAAAGTTCAGATTGTTCAACTCTGGAAAAAAAAAAATCACATCTATCGCGCCGCAGGACGACTTGTTGTGCAACAACGCGCCTTTACATAAACTTAACATTGAAATCAGTCTGTCACGTCCGGTGTGAACGCACCTTTAGAGTGTTTTTTGCAGGTCCTCTCCATTTTACTGTGGCTTCTTAACGGGTACTCTGTCTTCTTCACACTGTGCACTGTGTTAGGACAATAATGGTAATAATAATGCAATGGATTTTGAATGTGCTTTTCTCTGGAATCTGTGGCCATAGTTGCTTCGTGACAGATTGTGCCTGCACCAATAGTCCAATGATCATCATAAAAATATACATGCACATGAAAGGTGAGCGAAGCGTCTTGCTTAAAGACTACAGCAATGTGAACAGGGTGGGGATAAAACCACCAATGTTCTGGTTAGTATATAAGATATAAGATAGACTGCCACTGGTGACTATTGAATGACTGTGAGGGTGATGGGTTGTCCGTCTATGTCAGGGGTGTCCAGACTTTTTTTACTGACGGCCACATTGTCAGAAATGAATACCGAGGATGGACACTGTCTGAGGTGACCGATTTCACTTCAGCAATACCCTTTGGTTGTATCTGTTTTCTGGACACATATGTTCAGCAGGTGTCCCTCTATATTATAACCACACAGGGGGGGCACACAGTGGGACTTGTTATACATTAAATGCTTTCTTTTAGTTAGATTATGTCACATGGTGTAAAAAGACAATATGGGCCAATTGAGAGGTAAGTCTGAGGGCCACAAAAAATTACTCTTTGGGTCTCCCTGGGCCATAGTTTGGACACCACTGGTCTATGTCTTAATGTCAGCCATGCGACCAACTCGGGTGTACCCCCCCCTAAGGGCCATAGTTGCTTGAATAGGTTCCGGTCACTCCCTTATAAGGAAGAGGCGGTAGAAGATGAATACATGTTTTCAATCAATTTAATTTTTCAGTCTTGTCCCACAGGCCCTTTTGTTGCCCAGTCTGTTTTCCATTCACCAACAAGGATCAATTTCCCTCACTGTCTCTGCCTCTGTTGGTGCTAGTCTCTGCCTTGTATTGGATAAATTGTGTTTACCTGCTTCACAAATGTTTTCTATTCCGATAAAATAGGGAATTGAGAAAACAAGACAAACAGAGCAGCTATGGGACCCGCTGCCGTCCTGCTACAGCCGCGTTCTGGGGTGATTTGTCAGTGCAATAACTGTCTGTTTTTACATGCAGACATTAGAGTTGTTCAGTTGAAATGACTTCTGGCAAAATATAATTTACATGGGTAATAAGAATAACAACATAGAAGAAATATGACTGTGGGATGGTTTGAAGTTTGATAATACAGTAGCATAATAAAACTCAATAATACAAAGAAAATTATTTTCTTCATGTGCAGGACCATCAATAACTCACGAGGCAGAGAAGGTTGTGTTGGTGGTTCCACAACAGTTACTGTTTCATACTGCCACTGTATCCATGGGCAACATACCCCTGTTGTGTTTAGTAAAGTGTTATTGTTGTGTTTGGTGGTGATCGGAGAGGCTGTAGGGTTGTATGGCTGCCCAAATTCTGCCCCAAGGCAACTCAATGGCACGGTGGCACAGCTATCAGCAGCAAAGAGGCAGTGGATTCTTTGAAAACTTGAGGAATGGATTCTGCCTGTCCTCCCCATGTAACCATGGGTTCTCCTCGTGCTTGCATGGATTGGTGACTCTAATTTCCCCCAAGTTAATGAATACAAGAGAATTATTGACTGTTGGTGTGTGTGATTCTAGCTGGCCACTGTCCTGGGGGTAACCAGGGGGGCAATAAGTGGCTCTGGAGTATAAGTCGCATCAGTCAAAAAAGGAGAGGAAACAAACATATATAAGTCACACTTCACAAAATCTAAGACCAAGAACCGACACACCTGTGCAGACGTCTACAGACACACCTGCACAGAAATCTACAGACAGACTTGCACAGACGTCTACAGACACACACCTGCGCAAATGTCTACAGACACACCTGCGCAGACGTCTACAGACACACCTGCGCAGACGTCTACAGACATACCTGCACAGACGTCTACAGACACAAAAAAGCCGCATGTCAAAGCATTTCTCCACAAGAAACCAAAACAACGCTGGCAGTGAGCACTTAGAAAGTCTGATAGTGTGCATTTTAAAATGGTGGTGTGAAAGTAAAGGTTTGTGAACCATAAAAATGATATATATTTTGATATTTAGGTCACACCTGACTATAAGTCACAGGACCAGACAAACTATGAAAAAAAGTGCTATTTCTGGAAAATACGTTTCTTTTTTTTTTTTTTTTTTGCAGAAATCACCCATGGCTTCTTGCTAAATCCTGGCTCCTGCTCTGGGGAAAATTACTTAAAGAAACCAGCATTTTATCCCACAGCGGTATGTAAGTATGCATGTGGGAGTGATAGCGTGTGGTGTTTTATTTTTATTTTTTACCACCACGTCCTTGGAGGGCCCTATGAGTCATGAATATCTGACCTTAGCAGTTGACAGTGATTGGCTATTGTTGTGAAAATGGTGTCCTTGTCTGTGCTTATTTCTGGTGCATTCAACAGAGAAGAGTACCCTTTCGCCGCATTACTGACACAAGAAACCACACGTAACAAATAGCAATCTGGCTATAATTGCGAGCAGCGGGCCTGTATTAGTTTAATTGGGGGGCGATCGCCTGGCCGTCAAAGTTGTCCTTGGAAAGAGGAAATCCATTCTCCCAAGGTTCAACTAACAATAGTCCTCATGGGGTTTTTATATAGACGCACAGGGATACAGTGTAAAAATATCACGTCAAGTTACATTAGCTACAGCCATATATCTCACGTGAAGTGTCTGCCATTCAATTATTAATGCTAACTCTAAATAGAGGCTTGTTAGCGCTTGTCGCTCAGGCAAGGAAACAGTAAAAGGAGTGAACAGGGAGGGGGTCGTTTTAGAATAACTCATGTTCCCATGATGCAATGAAAGGGATCTTTGTAAACCAGGCATTTTTTAATTTTTTTGTGTTTATTTATTGGTTTATTAGGACAGTGTACAATTACATTAAGCACAGTGGCAGAGATGTTTGTACCAGATTGTAGCTCATAGCTAATTTCCATCTGTAGTCCTAGGAAGGGGGGGACAACACAGACACAAAACAACTGTACAACATACAAATATACAATAAAAAAAAAAATTACAAGTTGAAAGTGCAATGTATAATGTAGTGTAATGTAATTTAATGTAATGTCATATATATACAATGTAATGTTGTAACACTATTGGTTTAGTGGGTTAAAAATGCAATGTGCAATTTAGGGGAAATTTGTTGGATATTCTGACTGAATTAATAATTAATAATCAAATCAAAATTGGGTTGTTTGGTAGATTATTTTTGATAAGACAGGAGTATTTTGTTTACCTGCTTTATATGTTTTTGACTACTTCCTGTAGACATCGTCAGAAGCGTCACGTGATGATCCTGTAACGTGTCTTTTAGGCTGCTTAGGTGGTTTTATCAGACAGTAGGGAACGCTTACGCCCCCTCCATGACTACATCCCAGGTGTTACGCCCCCTACTGTCTGATAAAACCTATCTAAGCCTATAAGACACACATAAAACATCACGTGACGCTTCTAATGATGACTACAGGAAGTAGTCGTAACATGTAAAGCAGGTACACAAAATGCTCCTGTCTTATCAAATAGAATCTACTAAACATTGTAGGAAGACCAAAAAACAGTGTCAAAATGAACCTAGAAGTCCAGTTGGTGAAACGTACAGAATTTGAAGTTAGATATGGAATGTCTTGTACAATGCACTGTGTTCTTGTCACATGGGAAACACTGTAAATCTCTCCCTCTTGGTTAATTGGTAGCAGTGCATCCTGAGAGCCACAGATCTGTTTCCACATGGATTCAACACATTCAACCTCCACAATGCCATAAGACGGAGGGATTTATCTTTTTGTCAGTAACCACAGATGTACTGCTGAAAGATTTTCCAGCCAGACTTCCTGTCCCAATGGAAGCCAAATAACATTCCTCCTACTATCCAAAATAGGCATGTACTACAATCTATGGTAAAACACCCATTGTAAATAGGTCTGTGTGAAGTAGGAAGTGTCTGGGTACATAAGCTGCATCTCATTCTCCTCATTCACCTGGATGTACCCCTAAACCTGTTGCATCCATACAAACATATTGAGCTCTCAGCACAAGGACCTCATCCATCAGTCCTGGACACATCTATAGCCTGTCCGTCCTGGGAGTGGGTCCCTCTATCATGTGGTTCTCCCTTAAGTTTTTCTTTTTCCCATAATTGGGTTTTTGGGAGTTTTTCCTGACCGCAATGAAGGGTCTAAGGACGGGGGATGTCCTGGGACAGTCCTTTGTTTGTTTGTGTTTATTGATTGTATATTAACTTTGTTAATGTTTACAGTGACCTTGTTTATTGTTTACATACATCTCTTTCTGTGACGCCCTCTGAGGCAACTTTGTTTTGATAAAGGGCTATAGAAATAAAATTGAATTGAATAAGCGTCTACAATCCTAGTAAATGCTTGACACAGACATCTTTTATTTTTAGCTTGACATAAATCTGGTGGACATGTACAAAGTATCTCTAAAAGCTCTGAATTGCTATAATTTTAGTAACCTGGATTTGAATTGCTAATCTATCATTCCCTACAATAGCTTACATGTAGACATGGACTAAATAAAAGTGGATAAAACCAGGTGTGGAAGCTTACCAGCTTTTCTGCTATTGATACGAACCACCTTGCGCACAATTGGACATGAAACTTGAATATCTACTTCTCTGCTTCCAAATGAATCACAGCCTTTTAATAAAAACCTGCCATCTTTCTCCCCAACATCCAGTTCTATTTGGCATTTAACCTTCTTCTATCCTACTGCCAGCTTTTTAAGGCATGTTCTCATTTATTTTGCACGCCTGTAAAATATTCGTCATGTAAGCTCATCTCACTGAGAGCTTTTTGACTAGCCTGTGTTAAAAAGTCCTGCATTTGTACGTGCCAAACCCATTAGATATGACACTGTAAAACTCTGGGTTGAATTACAGTAAAAGCTCCCATGTTAAAAAAACCTAAAAGTGCTATTACTGGTCAAAAAGAAAATGCAAATAAAGTCGACTTAACTATGTTTAAAATCTATGCTGGCTGTGTAAAAGAACATTTTAAGAAATCAATGAGGAATGGTGTGAATGTATTAGGGAAATTCTGTCAGCGGCGACTTGGCTTTTCGAGAACACATTCCTGGATTTGTGCATTCGTGTGAATTACTTGTGAAATTCAAATGTTTTCATATTCAGGATTGACAGTAAAGCTGGTCCAGTCTGCAATCAATTTCAAACTGTGCTGTTGGTTCGATGATTTCTGACCCGAGAGTAAAGAATACAGCAGTCTTTCTGTCAGAATATGTTTGGACTAAATGCTTAACAGTAAGTAATGATTTATTTGTGGATGAAAACATTTAGACCTATTTCTGAACATGAATTTAATTTGTATAAATAAAATAATAGAAATCTTGATGTCTAGAGTCAGGTTTTTTTCCAAGGTTTGTCACAATACGAAACATTTCTGCATGGTGGCTTTCTGTGTGCAGTTTGCATGTTTC
Source organism: Philypnodon macrostomus (assembly GCA_036025475.1). Taxonomy (NCBI): domain Eukaryota; kingdom Metazoa; phylum Chordata; class Actinopteri; order Gobiiformes; family Eleotridae; genus Philypnodon; species Philypnodon macrostomus. Next base: position 14,914 of record JAVQKC010064297.1, read on the forward strand.
TCCACGTGTCACCATCAACCCAAAACATGCACATTAGGTTAATCCTCCAGCTAGGTACATCCTGACCAAGATCTTGGCTCAAGATCTGGAGATGGGTCCCCTGCTCCTGACAGGTTGCCCCGGAGACATTGAGGGATGGGTCAAATGCAGAGGACACATTTCCCTATGGGGACAATAAAGTGTACCTAACCTAACATCACAACTCAACACACCTCAATAGCAAGTTGCCCGTTAACCAGAATGTTCTGTTGAATTCATCATGTTACGTCACTTACTTTGCCCACAACGTCTGTGGCACAGTATGTTTGGAACCTGTCCCTGCAGCTGTGTGCCTTAGGCGGGGTACACCCTGACACATGTGAGACACAGTAGCATACAAAGTAGCATCCATAGATTCATAATTGTTTTCTTTTTCTGTACTGTTTTGTGGATGTGCATGTCTTTTTGTGTCGCTAACAGACAACCATGTATTGTTCGTTATATAGGGGACAATGTATGCACTTATGTATTGTATGTGGTTGGACAGTGAAGGAAAGATGGAGCCTCTGGAAAGTTTTATCCATGTAATAAAAATGTCATGTAGAAATATATTTTTCAACAAAAAATGTTACCCAAACCCAACATATTTGTGAGCAGAACTGCAACTGGCATCCGCTGATAACCACATATGAGTAATTTCCATAAAGAAAAATCCTATTTGAGATGATCTCACCAGCCTTGTCAAATCCAGAGAACTCTAAAACATCACTTTTACACAATATTTTCTCAATAACCCGAAGAGTGAAGGCGCCAGCATCACCTCTGGCCGGTCCTGACATGCTTCTAACATCATTGTCCAATGTTTGCAGCTGAGCGATCGATGGAAACTGTCTCCTGTCAGTGTCTCTGTCTGGTTTTATTACAGCAGGCTTTGCTTCAAACCACAAATCAGAGAAATACATTTGCCTCTATTATTCTCTCTGAGTGTTAATATGTGCAAGAAAACAGATCCACTTTGACCCGGAGCACTTGGCTGTAAGCATTGTGGTCAACATTCGGTTAAGTGTTTTTGTTTTTAAGCTTAGCAGTAGGTCCAAACTCACAAACATTTCGACAGCAGTTTCAAAAATGCATTAATGCTCGTCATGATATGCACAAACTCAAAACTATATATTCTCCCCGAGTCAGAATCATATAGTTTAAAACATATTAAAGGCGAATCAGCTAGGTCCTGACGAGGATCCTGGCTGAAGATCTGGGCAAGGGTCCCTGGGTGCTATCAAGCTGTCGCCTACTAGTTCTGAAATCTTGCCCCAGCATCATTGAAGATTGGACCCTTTTTCCTCTCTATGACATTATATGTATAAGATTATTCAACAGATCATCCATTTTTTATGTTATCTGTGACATTGCACGTTCTCTCATTTGCCCGTTCTCTGATTTCCTTTACTAATCGGTGCCTTTGTATCACCTCATCGCTGCCGTCATGAGATTGAAAACGCACTTCAAAAAACACAAACTAGAAAAAACATGATACTGCTCTTTCTATTGATGTAAGCTTCAATGTAACTTGCAGTACTCCGGTTGTCAGGTTTAAATTTAGCCTTTTTACTCTGTTTTGGTTTTGCCCATGAACAAACAGGAGATGTATTCCATTGTTTTACAGATGTGACAGAAACGCTTATTTACTTTTGAAGTGAATGCTTTAGGGGGGAACAAGTAATACTCCCAGCATTGTTTTTAAAGAGGTTTCTTCTTCATATCTGCTATAACAATCTGGCTCTTTGTTAAAACCATGTGATGGACGGAGACTTTGTTCTGACTATCTGCAGTGATCAGTCCACATTATCCACATTTTAGGAAATCAGAACCACACCGCATTCAGATACACTTCCATTCAACTTTTATCTTAGTACAATCGATCTTCCCCATAGTCCATTCCTTCATTCTTCATCATTTAAGAAGTATGCAGAGTCCCAGAGCTCAAAACCACAATCTCATGAAACTGATTTCTTCTAAAGGCCCTTGAACATTTTGGTCAGCTTTGACAAGTGATCAGTTGAAGCAAAAAGATCGGTGGTTTTAATTCCACAGACATAGAATCCCAAATCTGACAAGAGAAGTTAATTTGTTGTCTACTGCTTTGAGCTTGGTATAGTTAAGTTAGCGCCACTGTTTTGAGTTTCAGAGTGTCTGGATGCATTTCCTAATATTCCCTGTTCCTATGTTGTATAGAAATATAACCCAATGTGTTATATGTACATTCTTAAATCTGATCAAAATATAATCTTAACATACATAATCTGTTAACATACATAACTATTACTTAGTACTTTTTATGGACCTATAGGAAAGTTTGTTTCATGCATTAGCTCAATGTTGCTTGAAACCCCTATTCAACTTTTACTATTACTGTGGCTTGTCTTTGTTTGACACACTTAGGCTTTACAACTGATGCACCTCAGGACATAGTAATTCTCACCGTTTAACTGGGCTTGCAACCATCTCAAATAATACATTGCCTTGTGACCTCAAGTGGCTGTATTATGACGTGCCAACATGGATGATTCGTTCAAATCTATCTCAATTTAAATGGAGCTAACAATAAAAAATAATGTGTAGGTTTGTGTTTACTTTTGGTTGTGTCTGAAAAGGAAAAAAAAAAAGCTTTTAAGATATTATGACAAGAAATACCAGCAAAGTTTTATCATAACTCTTTTCATTCATCTGAGCAATGAACCAACTCCCAAAAATGCAAAATATACTTAATGATGCAGTTTCACATTTTGCAAAAATAATTTGACGCTTTGAGATGACTTTGCAAAACATGCCCCAAAGGCTAGCAACAGAATTTCAAATTGGTCATGGACATTCTCACAACGCTAGGGACAGAATGTCATCAAGTTTGAGTAAGACTACCGTTTTTCGGCACTGTACAACGCAGCGATCTGTTAAGTTAGTGTACAAATGAAGCCTCCGGAGGTTGGTTGGACACAGTATCAGGCTGTGCACTCTGAACAGCTGCAGCAGGGACTCAATTTGGAGTGTCCACGCGACATGCACTCTGGCAGCAGACTGTGTAGAGCTGCTCTGGAGACGCTGGGCCGAATCATCACCGAAGAGATGGAGCGGACACTGGGGAGACATGCTACTGCTGTCCAGACCATGACTTTGAATCCACTGCTCACAACAGAGAGATGTGGCTTGAAATAAAGTAGGTGGATTTGCTAATTATAGCATCGAGGATATATATATATATTTGTTTATGTTTAATCGGCATATGATCTGTTCCAACATCTGTTCTTAATAGTATCATGAACATATTCTAACATGGGCAAGCTGGGACGAATCAAGAGAATCAAGTTTCTGGTTAGTGGGCAACCTGCTAACCTGAAACTTGGCATTTTACAAAATTGAGGTAAATGTTCAGATGGAGCCAGTATCACGTCAGTCCTGCTCCCTGTGCCGTGCCTGTTCCACAACACTCCAGCGGGACAGCTAACACTCTTCAGTGTCATTCCGACTTCCCTTTCTGTTTTTAGCACTTCCTCTTCCCCATCATCGCGCCTCTCCTGGGCCCTCCTGTGTCAGACCTCTACCCCTTTCCACCTGACTGTCCCATTCTCCTCCACACTAGACCCCTCTGAGGACCACTCGTACCCCACTTACCTTTTATTACAGTCTCTTCAACCTCCAACCTCCACCACACTTTCACTTGTTCTCTCCATACCTTTCTGTTCCGTTTCTCACACACTCTGGTTCTACCGTGGCCTATGGCTGAGTTTTTTTTTGTCCCTTGGTGCTCAAAAGTCCTCTTTACACCCTTCTCCAGCTAACTTGACATACTTCACAACAGCCTGGCACTGGAGAACCCTCAAAGGGAGCTGGCGGTAAGACATATGTTGTTTAGAGATGCACAGATCTGACTCTCTCAGTTCTGATCCTGATACTTGGGCTTTGTGATACTTGCTATCCACCAATAGCAATGCAAAGAGATTTAATATCTTTTAACTGTGTAAAACAATGACACATTATCATCAAAAATAAAATAATAAGTAAAATATATAACACCTAAAACCAGGTGGCTCTCAAAATGCATTTTTACTTATTAGACATATGTTACAATTTGAGATAGAGTGTAACATAATGTAATTTGCTATGTTATTTATCTGCTCATAATTACAATATTAGAATCAATTATAACGCTCTCCAGGATCCGCCGCATTTACCAATCCACCAATCCAGTTGCTGAACCTGGATTGACACTGATACCAGTATTTCTTAGCAGTGCATCCCTAATTTGGGTACCATAATCTGGGGAAAGAACTCCCGTTTGCCAGTGTGTATCAACCATCAAGCATACATACATATAGAGAGAGAGATTAGTTAGCCCTGGAAATTTGGCGTATTCCACCAAATAATCTGGAGTAAAAGTCTTTTTGGACCTCGTTGCTGCCGTTGAGCTTTGATATCGAGCCACAATCAAATGTCACAAGAAATGAATATATTCAAATGCATTCCAAAAAAAATACCACAAAATACATATTATGAGATTGAACTTATCTCACACCTGTTTTCTTAGTTTCTTGTCCTTAAAAGGTTATGTTGGTAAAAACCATTGTTGAGTTCCGATAACTGGGTGTTGTCTTCTGTATTTTACGATACCTTCTCTACCTAATCAAAATTCTTCTATATCCCTTATAGCCTTGAAAAATCCCTTTACCAAGAACAACACCAGCCTCAAAAAGACCACCAAGATGTTTTCATAGTCTCACAGCTGCCACTTGGAACCCTCTCGTAGAACTGAAATAACATTCCAAAATCCGTCCATCCCAAAAATTAGGTCTCAGAGACATTAACCAGATCTTACACATGCCTGGCTTTTTCTATGCGCTTCACACATTGTGGTCCGTCAAAACCAGACAGCATTACTTTATTCTTATTTGGGGAAAAAAGAAAGGGCCTGCAATATTGTATGTGTGTGCGCGGACCTCCCTTTCTTTATATTTCTCTGCAGCAGAAAGAAATGACTGCTCACTCAGACAATGTGATGGATGTATTGGAGGGAAATATAAGATGAGACTCATTAAAATGTGTGACGGGAGGCCACACCATTCCCCAGACGCTGCACTTCTTCAGAGGAGATTGAGAAATACAGGAAGCAACACAACAAAGACTTTCAGAGAAAACTAACGGCAAACAGAGGTCGGGTGAGGTCGGACGTTCAGACGAGATTCCGAGACAATTCCGCTCGATGGAATCCAATCAATGTGAGGAAAGGGAATATTTAATGTCCGACTCGCAAGCTGTGATCAAAATAAATGGGTTTGAGATTGTGACTTTGTGTGCAATAGTGATTTAGCTTGACTTTTCAGTATTCAGTGAAGAAGATTTAAAAGGAGGTTCATTTGATCCTCTAGGATCTACAGGTCTACAGATGCTCTCTAACATCATTCTTTCTTGCATTTCCATTAAAGTACATTTTTAACCAATATGGGGTGCATTGCTGGCTTATCTGGGAGAGAACGTATATGTGTCATGGTCAGTTGATTCCTGTTTTATTTTGTTATGTTCAGTGACTACTTGTGTTTTGTTTTGCTTCTTGCCCTCCTGTGTTCTCTCCTGTGTTCCCTCCTCTGTTTCCTTCCTGTGTTTCCTTTCTGTTTTTCCTTCCTGTGTTTCCTTCTTTTGTTTCCTTCCTGTATTTCCTCCTGTGTTCCCTCCTGTGTTTCCTTCCTGTGTTTCCTCCTGTGTTTCCTTCCTGTGTTTCCCTCCTGTGTTTCCTTCCTGTGTTTCCTCCTGTGTTTCCTCCTGTGTTTCCTCCTGTGTTTCCCTCCTGTGTTTCCTCCTGTGTTTCCTTCCTGTGTTTCCTCCTGTGTTTCTTTCCTGTGTTTCCTCCTGTATTTCCTCCTGTGTTTTTGCCTGTGTTTCCTTCCTGTGTTTCCTCCTGTGTTTCCTCTTGTGTTTCCCTTCTGTGTTTCCCTCCTCTGTTTCCCTCCTCTGTTACCTCCTGTTTACCTCTGTGTTTCCCTTCTGTGTTTCCCTCCTCTGTTTCCCTCCTCTGTTACCTCCTGTTTACCTCTGTGTTTCCCTCCTGTGTTTCCTCTTGTGTTTCCCTTCTGTGTTTCCCTCCTCTGTTTCCCTCCTCTGTTACCTCCTGTTTACCTCTGTTTCCCTCCTGTGTTTCCTCTTGTGTTTCCCTCCTGTATTTCCTACTGTGTTTCCTCCTGTGTTTCCTCATGTGTTCCCTCCTGTGTTCCCTTCTGTGTTTCCTTCCTGTTTTTCCTCCGGTGTTTCCTTCCTGTGTTTCCCTCCTGTGTTTCCTTCCTGTATTTCCTCCTGTGTTTCCTCCTGTGTTTCCCTCCTGTGTTTCCTCTTGTGTTTGCCTCCTGTATTGCCTAGTGTGTTTCCTCCTGTGTTTCTTTCCTGTGTTTCCTCCTGTGTTTCCCTCCTGTGTTTCCTTCCTGTGTTTCCTCCTTTGTTTCCTCCTCTGTTTCCTCCTGTGTTTCATCTTGTTTTTCCTTCCGGTGTTTCCTCCTGTGTTTCCTTCCTGTGTTACCTCCTGTGTTTCCCTCCTGTGTTTCCTCCTGTGTTTCCTCCTGGGTTTCCTTCTGTGTTGCCTCCTGTTTAATTACCTGCCACGCCCTAATGCGTTTCACCTGTGTCTCATTGTCCCAAGTATTTAGTCCCTGTGTTTTCCCCGTGCTACGTTGGTGCATTGTGTGTGTCATGTGCGAGTTGGTTTTTGTTACCATTTGTGTCCCTTTGTTGCTGTCTCCTTTTTTATTAAAGTTTTTCCCTACGCAGTCTGCATTTTGATTCTTTCCCCTTGCTTCTGTCCCACCACATGACAATATGTACCAGAGCTGTCCCGGATTTGATTACCAGCTTGTTTAGTGTCATTTCTGTGTCTCTATCAAATAATATTAAAAACTAAAAAACGGAAACAAGAGACTCACAAGATATGTTCTGGAAAATCCATCTTGTATGCCTGTACATACAATGACATTCTGAATCCTTATTGGGACTATGGTGTGGCAGTAATGACAGTAGAAGTGGTTAAGAACGTATTTCTATCCATTATTTGTATTCATTACAGTGTTTTCCTGTGAAAATAAAATAATATATATTTAGCTTTGTCACGAGACATTGCATTTGTACCAACTGACTTACTATGGGGAATTTAGACATGCAGACTCCACAACAAAAGGCCATTGCTGGTCGAACAAGTGATCAAACATATGACCTTCTTGCTCAGAGGCAGAAGTGCTAACCATTCTGCCACTGTGCCCCTGATGTTTGTTTATAGTGTCTCATTGGCTGGTTAGAAAATGTTAAAGTTCAATAATTTTAAACTCCTGACTTTCTGTGTTTTGCCAAAAAATAAAAAAAAATAAAATCTCTAAGATAGAAATTGTAGGACCAATCCCTGGATGGCCTACCACATTGTCTTGAGTGGAGTCTGCATGGCCTTCCCTGTGCTACTCTCTGTGTACTCCAGCTTGCTCATGATTTCTTGACTGCATGTGTAAGGAGAAATGGTCACTAGTGAATGGCTTTGAAAGTGAATGTCAGCCTTACAACTAGACCCCTTGCTTTTCCTTGTTAGAAATCCATGATTGTCTGTCTGTACAGTTCTCATGCTCATTTTTTTCCCTTAGTATTTCTGTCTTGAAGTATTACTCTTAATCCATTAGCACTCTCCTCCTTAGATCCCACGTCCTCCGGTCTGTCAAACTCCAGTCTGATAAACGACTACACCCCATCAACAGACATACGAACCAGCCGGCAGAACAGAGAAAGAGAAATCTGTCTGTGGCCTGGAGGTTCACAAGGTTTTGTGGCCGAGAGGTTCACTCAATTGAACAATGCTCAGCGTTTTATTTTGATCTGTTGTCAGAGGTGGGTGGAGTAGCCAAAAACTGAAGTAAAAGTAACAGTACTGTTACTTCCAAATATTATTCAAGTAAAAGTATCTGGTGAGAAGGAAGTACTGAGTAACAGTTTTTGAGGTTTTATATCATTGTAACTAGACAGACAAAAAATACAGTTAGTAAAAAGTAAGAAGAAAAATACATATCTCAACATTTTATAGCCGTATACATTTTAATGAGAGATGGGGGCCAGGAAAATGATTGTTAATCGTTTGTGTGTGGTTGGAGAGAGGGGGGTCATGGACCTGGACCTCAGATTTAACATTTGTGGGTTTTTTGGAGGAACATTTCTTAAATCCCATATAGTAATACAGAATTCTGACCCCTGCCCCATCTGACGGTATGACATCATCACATTCGAGAACATGAAAACAACCAAATGTGTACAAAAACTACTCTTTCTTCTAAAAGTAAATGGTTAATGAGTAACTGTAATATAAATGCACCTCTATCTGTTGCTAGTCGGACCCGTTAGCAAACAAAGTGGGAGATCTTGCCTTCCAACGCCACAAGAAGTCACATCTCTGCTCGATTATAGACAATAGGTCACGGCAAAGACGGAAGGAATCTGACATTGGTTGGTGTGGTGCCTGACCACTCATCCCGTTTCACAGAGGAAGCCGGATTTTTGTGTGTGTGTGTGTCCAGATATCCAGCCCTAAGTGTAGCCTGTCAGAGAGCAGCTGTGGGTGAAAACATATGCCAAACCTCTTCCTAAATGTATATAATTTGCTCAGCTTTCTGCAGGCGGCTCACAGGATCCTCCCACTGTTTAACGCCAGACATTAGCGCAAACGGCTAGCATCCTGTTTTTGACAAATTGATGAGAGCTGGTCTGCACCTTGAGGCGATGGAAGCAAAGACAGAAAATATAATCTTGCTTTGTTGATAGTGGTGCCAAAATGTAACACTTTTAGCATAACAGATACTGCTTAATTATATCGGCGAAACGATGATATTATGGAATCAGATCGGTGAACGCAATAACTCAAAAAGTCTTTGCTGGATCTTCTTCAACTGTTGCACACAGGTACATATCATGAAGATGAAGAACTGGATTGAGTTTGGTACTTTAATTTACAAATTAATGTTTTTATGCACTTTTATTGAGCCAATAATCCTGCTGAACATAAAAAAAATCGTGTGAATTTTGGTACAGTGATCCGGGCAATTGTATACTTAATGTACATAGGCACATTACAGAGGTCAAATAAAGAATGCCTCTATAGCCCCCCCATGTTTATGACCCCTATGGGACCCTGGACACACTTTGGCAGAGAGCAATGAAACTTGGTACAGTGATTCTCCACAGTGTACCCAACATAAAATATTATTTTGCCCCCACCCTACAACAAACTAGAAGTCGGCCATTTTGGATTGAATTTGGGAGGTCAGGTATATTTGAAAGCCTCTAACTTGTCAGTCAGTCCTGGGGCAGCTGTGGCTACAAAATTTAGTTTACCACCAGTGTGTAGAGTGGATTAATATGACACACAACTCTAAGGCGATATGTATGGCAAATGAGTTAATAGAAGGCAGGAAATTGTTGAAGTAGTATATTTCAGTATAACTAGCAATACTGTCTAGACAGAAAAAAAAACTGATATAATTGCAATGTCTGAAATTGCCCCAGAAGATGAATGATTCTCAGTCCCATCTCTTGAGACCAAAGAGACATAAAAAACCCAACTTTAATCTATTTGTCTGGGGCCTGTTTATATAGATTTGAGTGAGCGCTGTTTGCAGGCTGCGCCACAGTTAGAAGGAAAAACACAATCACATTTCTATTGAGTTACTGAAGTCATAGGGGAGCGGCTGCGTCTGCTTCTTTTGCCCTGAGAGTAACTGGAAGTGAGGATGATTGAATTATCTCCAAGGCAGAAAGAAACATATTGGAACGTGTAGGTACGGATCCGGCAGGGGAACACAGACACTGGGAACATGAAGCCCATTCGGCAGCCGGATTGGTCTCATGTTGCCACATAATTGCATTGGGGAAAGTCGGAAAGAGATGGGAGGGAAATGACTATAGGTTGCATCAGGGGGATAGGCTGCCTCTGTTGTGTGCAAGACTATTAGCTGAAAACATAAGGTGAGTGAGGCCTGTACTGGATGCTCTATAGCAGTTCTCTTTGTAGTCAGGTTTACAAAGAAGGCTTTTCAGAATTTCTATTGGCTGAGATTTCAAGTTAGACTAGAGAGATTGAAAAGGATCGCATCCCCAAATCACAATTAAGTGAAGAATTATGTACTCCAATGGTATAACTTGCCAAAAATGTCATCAAAGTCTGACCTAAGACTTATATCACAAAGTGTATTTTATGAAATGATTTCTGTATAGATTTTGAGAAACTTTGATGGTGGCAGTAAGCTGTATTTTATTTCCAGACATCAAAATGACTAACATTTAGGTTCCTGTTTGGTCTATGAGCTTTCAACTGTCATTACATTGCATAACCTGAGAAATAAAGCTCCATTTTGGTCCTAAGTGAACAAAACTCTGACTTTACAAAAAGCTAGTTGCAAATCTTACAGAACTCAGCTTGTTGTAGCAGACCATTTCAGTAAGTTGCACTCTATTTCTACATGGCTGTGCAAAGCTAAAAAATGACTCCAGCTGCCTTCTCAGTCTCATTATATGAATATGCTCACTGTTAGTCACATATGTAACCCAGATAAGATAAACATAATTAACAGTGAATCCTTGCTTTGACAAACTTGTATAATGTTTATTTTACAAAAGCATTTTGAGTGCTAAAATTGCACTATTTATTTTTAAAGTTATTTTTAATTTCACCGTGAACATTCCTTGTTGTATGTCAACAATATCTGACTGTAATTGAACGCAGCATATTAAGTTACACACATCTAACCAAACAGAGGTCACGTACTCATGCAGCAGCCAGTTAGATGTCACGTTCAGCCTACTGTTGCCAGCACGCAATCCTTCCACTACTTCCTTTTCCTTCTCGAGCCGAGCACCGAGCAGAATAACCATTACGTTTACAAAACTAACCAAAAACATCAGCTGTTGTCTAAAGGTGGTGCAACGGGGATACCTGGGCCACGTTGGAGACGGAACCAAGAGCTACGACAGTGGTGAGACCTGCTCACCACTGCTAAATGCTAACAGACTTGCTAATTGAAAGAGTGGGCAAGCTCTTGGAATGAACGGGAACCCAGAGCCGTGACATTGCTCAGTATTGGATCAAATTGGTCAGGTCTTTTAGTGTATGGATCAAGATCCACGGAGAAGATTCCAGTAGATGGCGAGTCAACCCAATTGAGCCTTGGATATGCTATCACCAACAGCAGACAGATGAACTATAGGATTGTACAAATCAACCCACATTGGTACCTGCTCAGATAATTAATTAGGGAGTGCACTCCATTGGACAGACTGAATGATAAAAGAGGAACAAAGCATTAGTGCATTGGGGTTTGTGACTGTTACATTTGAGTATAAGTCAGTTAACTTAAACCAAGTTCATTTTGTGTTTGTGTCTTCATTGTGGTAGTTTGAGTTAATTTAATTGAGCTCTAGCTAGCTCACCTAGCTTAGTAGTACATTTTTGCTGCATTTAGATCAAAGTGTTCAGTAACAGCAGCCTTAATTGCACTCATTTTAGTCTTGGAAACTAAATCAATAGGTACTTTCAGTACAGACCAAAAGTTATTTTCATGAAAAGGCAAGAAATCACACTTATTAACCCTGACAGGGAACACCTGTGAAGTGAAGACCATTTCAGGTGACTACCTCTTGAAGCTCATCAAGAGAATGCAGAGTGTGTGCAAAGCAGTAATCAGAGCAAAAGGTGGCTACTTTGAAGAAACTAGAATATAAG